>ML098839.1:0-10872 GCA_003697995.1 Taxidea taxus jeffersonii
GTGTCCTCATTCACACAGTGAAAAATTTGGGTTGAATGAACTCTTCTAGCACTCTTAAAAGTAGGTGATAGTTATTATTATTATAACTATTTCTCATCATTTATTTGTTGATGATTCTGTACACACAGTGTTCTAAAGCTGTATAATCATCCCATTTAGCCATAAATAGACCTATTTAGGTAGCTTTCATGATTCCAGTTTTTACAGATAAGACAGAGATTTAGAAAACTTAAATGTCTTGTTCAAGGCAGATGGTAGAGCATATATGGAAATTAAGGACCCCTCGATTTCAAAGCCCATGTTCTCATCCAGTAGGTGAAAAGGTGCAGAGAAAGATCCCTTTCCCTGTGGATGCAATGTAATTTTATCACTTCCGCAAAATGCCTTACATAGAATGACAAAGGTTTAGGATGTCGCATCATCAAAGAATAAATGGTCAAAGTAAGAACTGCTTATTCCACTCACAAACTGCTTACTTCTTTTTCATCATCACAGTTTTAACATTGCCACATAAAAGCACAATCTGTATAATCTTTGCTTCACATTCCACTTAATTTGCTGTGATGGCATGGCTCTACAGGAGCAAGAGGTCATTGTTTTCCCTGAATCGTCACTTCTGACTGTGGCATCTTAATAGCTGGCATCGATGTCTCAAGTCTTTGTACATAGATATTTCTTCTTAATATCACCTACTCAAGTGGCCCTCTCTAATGAGGTTAGCAATGTATGGTTTGTATTACTTTAGTAAAATTGAATCCTGAAAAAGGCAGACTGCTCATCATGTCAGGTAACAAGCAGAATGCCTGCAAATGTCCAAGCTAAGGCTGATTTGTAGCACTGACCTTGGATGTGGTGCACTCGGTTTACGGGAAGTTCCTGGCCACAGATGCTTCTGGCCCCAGCACACCTCTCTAGCTACCTTTTAAAATCAGAAGGCAGGGGCACCTGGGTGGCTCAGTGGGTTAAGCCTCTGCCTTCGGCTCAGGTCATGATCTCAGGGTCCTGGGATCGAGCCCTGCATCGGGCTCTCTGCTCAGCAGGGAGCCTGCTTCCTCCTCTCTCTCTGCCTGTCTCTCTGCCTACTTGTGATTTCTGTCTGTCAAATAAATAAAATCTTAAAAAAATAAATAAATAAAGTAAAATCAGAAGGCATCAGAACAGCTTTCCCTTCATAGTAGCTTCAATTCAGACTATCAGTCAGGAACCTCAGCATCTCCGTCAGCAGCACTGTCCTTCTGCCCCTCATCCCAGACTCCCGGTCCACTTTTCCATTGCTGGTCCAGCATCTGACCACTTGCAGTTAGAAGAATCTCCACTCCTTCCTTTGTATCTTCTTTATCTCCCCCCGCTCTGGTTTTACTGAGATATAATTGACATATAACATTGTCTTAGCTTGAGGTGTACAGCATAGTGATTTGATATATGTATATAAGGTGAAATAATTACAACAAGTTTAGTTAACATCCATCTCTCACATAGGTTCAAGGTTCCTTTTTCCTTGGATGAGGACTTTTCAGATTTTCTCTCTTAGCAACTTGCAAATATACAATACAGTGTTGTTAACTATACCCTACTATACTATATTCCCAGAACGTATAACTGGATGTTTGTACCTGGTGATCCCCTTCATCATTCTTCCTCTTCCCCACCTCCCTACCTTGTTCTTCCATAGTTAAAAAATCTGGGAAGGCAACTGAACTCCCCATGTACTAGAAGTGTCAATTTAAGTCATTTGGGAAACATTTGATGTTGGATTCAAAATTGGGAACAAGAACAAAGATGCCTAAAATGCTGCACCATCTCAGAGATGTCCTCAGAGCAGACCATATGGAACAGTCAGCTAGGGTGTGGAGCAACTGGGACCTGAATGGTGGGCTTGAGTCCACTTGGAACCAGTTTCCTACTCTCTGTTCCATGACACCAGGATACATAGCTATCTCTAGTTTTCTGACTTCAAGGTGCAAACCCTTGATTATCAGGAAGCTTAAAAGAAGAGAATTGAATCATAAGTTTTTACATGGAACATTTTTATTTTTTAAGTGATCTCTATACCCAACATGGGGCCCAAACTCACAACCCTGACAGCAAGAGTTTGTGCTCTACCATCTGAGCCAGCCAGACATCTCGTATATAGGACATTTTTCTATAACCATATTAAAAACTAAGTATACATGGTGACAGTTTCCAATTTTATTTTTTCCCCTAATATTGTGTTTTACTCTCCTGATCTTTCTTGCCATCTCAATGATCATGAAATAATGTGATTCCGCTAATATCCATGGTGCAGCTAGCCAAGGTGATTACATTGTTGTTGTCACAGTATAATTTGCTGTGCATTTGTGTGCATTTCCTGTCATGTATTTAAATCTAGGAGGGTTTGTTATTATAGATCACCAAAATTTCCATCAGCAAAGCATTCAAAAATACTTATCTAGGGTAAAAATTATAAAACAATCATGCGGTCCAACATATTTAGGCAGTACTGTGTACCAGAGCCGCGAGTAGAAGATATGCAGTGCACACTTTTATCTTTAAAGTGGTGGTAAGTGCGGTAGGAAAGAAATCTGTTTTACATCGCTGAAACCAGAATTGTCCTTGGCAATTTTTTTAATATTGGTTTGAGTGGTGTCTATTGACATATTGTAGAATTAGTGTTCCATAGAAGACCATTGGCATAAAGTGCCCTATAGAGTTATTTAAAGGTGACTGACAGCTTGAGAAAGCAGAAATGGCAACCATCTCTGAAACCTTCTGGAAGAAAGAAAACACGCCATCTCATCAATGAGGAAGCTAGCCAGTCTCAGGAGGTTTGACATTATTCCTTCATGAACCAAGAGACAAAAGCTTGGAGTCTGTGTCCCATTTCTGATACATATCCATTTTGGGAACTGGGGTGAATCATTTAACTCCTCTAGACTGGATTGTCCCAGTCTCTACATTGGATATAGTGATAGCTAAAACATGTATTTAACATATCTGTTGATAAAACACTTCACAAAATAAAAAAAAAGCAACACTAGGCAAAAAAGAATTGCTATAATCTAAACAATAAATCTAAGGTTGTAATTATCCTTTAAAGGCTCTGCTTAAAAGCCAGTAATCTATGAACATTTCACAGTGTTATCAAAATCCATTTTCAGGGGTGCCTGGGTGGCTCAGTGGGTTAAGCCTCTGCCTTCCGCTCAGGTCATGGTCTCAGGGTCCCAGGATCGAATCCCGCATCAGGCTCTCTGCTCAGCAGGGAGTCTGCTTCCTCCTCTATCTCTGCCTGCCTCTCTGCCTACTTGTGCTCTTGCTCTCTGTCAAATAAATAAATAAAATCTTTTTTAAAAACCCATATTCATACATGTGTGTTTCTCATCTCTTTTAAAAAATACGTTGGCTTTACATATTTGCCAAGCAAAATTTACCTACCTCAATTGTACCTACCTCAATTTGAGACCCAACAAATGAAAAGATACTCATTTCCTTTAAATATTTGGGAACTGAAATCATTCCAGGGTTAGTTGAGCATGCTTTTTTTAATTTTCTTTTTTATGGTGTGCAGTTGTGTCCACAGACATACCTGGTCCGGTGTGTGTGCTTCTGGCCTCTGATGGACCAGCTAACTGGATTCTGGATCTGGAATTGAGATATGATCTTTGACAACGAGAGGAATATCAGGGGACATGGGTCACAGTGATCTAATTTTTGTCTAAATGTATAATGAGATCTCTCTGTTTAGATGGTCCTGCTAACTGGATATACTCAATTTTATTTAATGGAAAACATTTTCCACACATAACCAAGAAGTCCTTCTGACATGTTTCTTATGCCTATCTGTATCTGAGAATATGTTGGCTGAATGGTTCAACTTTTCCTTTTCTGGGCTGCCTCTGCTTTGGTTCTGTGGTCTTATTCCCATGAATATCATGCTTTACTACAACATCAAAACTCAACTTTCAGGTTTCCATTAGAGAAAGTCCAATTAAGAGCATTATATACATCCAAAAATTAAATGCTTCCAAAGACTCCCTTGCCCTGTAAATCTCAAGGCCACAGCTGTTAGATCCATTCACACTGGAGTAATTGAAGGCAGCAGACACTTTTCACTCTTTGTGTATTTTCGTGTGGTATGGTTCACAGATTACATTGATTTTTCAGAAGTCGTGCATGATAAATACGGCACAGTTCGGTGAACTTAGCACAGAACAAGGAGGGAGGAAAGCGGCTCCCCGAATCATAGATTTGGCTGTTCTGTTGCAATGATTTGGTAGATGGCCCAGGGCAGGTTAATGCCTCAGCCTTTGCCTCTGTTATCCCAGATAACAGAGGGAAAACACTTCACCCAGTCATGGCTTCTTGAGGCTTTTGCAAGACAAGGACAATAGGCCAATACCTGAAAGCAATTCTAGCGAACTGTCAGAAAAATGTTTAGATTGATTTCTGGTACTAAACTTCTACAAATGCATTAAATACCAGAAGAGGGTCTATGTTTAATTAAAGAGTGGGGTGGAATAAATAAACTCAGGCAAAATCAAAGTGAATAAGACCAAGATTCATTTACACGTTTAACAAACACTTATCTGGCACCTACTGTGGAATGTGTTAGTTTCCAGAACTACCAAAATGAAAAAGGCATAGATGGGACCATGAGGAATGATGGAGTGCAGTAGGGGAGGCAGGCTTATAAACAGAAGGTGGAAGGAGACAGGAGGAAATGCTCAGGGGAAGAGGGGCTCTGGAGCATGGAGGAGGGTGAGTGGCCTTTTCCAGGAAGTGGAGACAAATAGGGGACCAACCATGGTAGAGGGAGAAGGCACACAGGGGAAGGGCCTGCAGGCAGAAGGAATCATTTATGCAAACGCATGACATGTTCAGCGAAGCACAAGATGATGAAAAGAAATGGGAGGGAAAATGGAATTTAGTTTTAATATTGGCAAAGAATTGCTCTTGGAGCTTTATCTCATTCGTGGAGCTAATTATTCGAGAATGTAATATTTTAAATGTTTCGGCCTGTGTCTGGGGTTTGGTTCGAAATAGAATGTCTGTTGTAAAGACGAAGACAAAGGTGACTCTGGTGCTCTCAGCTTTGTCTTGGCTCCCCATCAAACTTGGAATAAAATACTTCATCCTCCCTGTGACCTCTGGACTCCTGTCTTAACTCAGACTGCTCTAACAAAATACCATAGATTGAGTGGTTTATCAGCAGCAGAAATTTCCTTCCCATAGTTCAGAAGGCTAGCCGTCCAAAATATGGGAACCAGCATGGTCAGGATTGTGGTGAGCCACTTCCAGGTTACAGATGGCCCTCTCCCTGTCCTCCCTTGGCCAGGAGCAGAGGCAGGAAGCAAAGTCTCAGGTCTCTTCTTAAAAGGCACTAATTCCAATCCTGAGGACAGAGCCTGATTATCTCCCAAAGGTCGTGCCTTCTAATATCACATTTGGAGTTAGGATCTCAACATAAGATTTTTGGGGGACACACCCATTGAGTCCCTAACAACTTCCCCATCTCTTCCCCTTTTACTGCATTGCTCCACCCCAACTTTCTTAATTTTCCTGTCTTAGGTCTTTGAATTTGCTGCTCCCTCCACCTAGAACAGGGGGCTCATTTATTTGCATGTCTTACTGTCCCAGTATTATTCAGCTTTTGGCTCCGATGTCACCCCCAGGAGACCTTCACTGACGCTCCAAAGAGCATTCCCCACTCACCCCGTACTCTTTAGAGCACTTGTCACTACTTGACATTATGCAGTTCAGCAACTTATATGCTTAGTATCCAACTTCTTGTAGTGGATTGAATGACAAACCCCCCAAAAGTTATGCCCATTTCCCAACTGGGGAACCTATAAACATGACCTCATTTGGAAAAATGAGTCTTTGCAGATGTAATGAAGGTTGGGAACTCGGGAATGAAATCATCTTGGATGCAGGGTGGGCCTTAAATCCACTGACATGTGTTTATAAAAGAAGAGAAAGGGAAAAAAATAGAGCTCTTGATACTCTTGCCCTGTACTAAAGATGATGGTGACAACAAAAGGGCTAATATTAACATACGAAGATATTTGCTTTTGTTTTCTCCTTCAGTCTCCCCAACAGTCACATGAGATGGTGAAATATCACAGTCTCACTTTACAACTCACCAAATTCAAGCTCAGAGAAATGTCAGTGACATGCAATGTGGTCACACACCTTAGTAACCAACACACCCCATCAAGTGGCATGGGGCTCTCTGAAGATCTCTAGACTGAGGTGGTCCAGCTCCAATTCTGCATGCCTGGTAGACCTCTGCCTTCTAGCATTGGCATGAGCAGCAGAGAACAGAAAAAAACCTCCATCAGGAGTGTGAGCTATGCAAATATTGCAATAGGTATTTCTGCCCCCATCATCTCATTCAGTCCTCCTGATGCTTCTGTGAGGCCGCCGCTGTTGGCTTTGGTTTACAGACATGAAAACAAATATTAGCACAGAGCTGAAGAGAGATGGAGGCACTGTGAAGTCTGTTGTAGTTGACCTGAAAGTTCCTGATCTTTCCATAGTAGACAACTTTCAGCCTGTGCACACCGGTGCTCATAATGAGTTTATTCCAACTCTTCAATGCCCCATTTTGAGCTTTCAGATGTGATTTCCCAGACGTGTCCAGCAATGCTGTACTCAGTCCCTTTTTCATCCGTCTTCTCTTGGCCCTTATAAGAACGGTTTTATTTTTCCTATCAGTCACCACCTAGGGCTTGATCTCCAGGGGCTGAGCTTTTTGCTGCTTTCTTTTCTTGGAATGGCTAAGGAGGGTATGAACCCAAAGCTTGTAGAGAGACTTTTGGAGTTTGGGTAGTTTTTCTACATTTACTCTACCTCAACTGAAACTTTATTTGGCCCTCATGTCCCTTTAATTTTCTGACACTGTTTCTTCACGGCTTTGGGAACACCAGGAGGCCTGAGAATCTAGCTCCACAGAAAGATAAGCCACCCTAACTGAAAGGTCAGTCTTCCAGGAGAAGCCTGAAAACGAGGTATTAAAAAAGCATGCTTTATTGTGGCAAGGACAGATAACACCTTGTCCTTCCTCCTCAACCTCTGTCCACTTTGAAAATAAAAGTATTCTCATTTCTAGAGACTTTCAAACTCCACAGTTCTATCTGATTAAGGCATGAACAAGAAATATTTCATAGGTAGGAATTTCTTCTGCTTTGTAATAACAGGAGAAAAGAACCAAGTGTTCTCCGTATACTGTTTATTCTGTCTTGGGATTATTCCTTCTTAGAGGCTTAAAATACTTCCTCTAATGCAAAATTGGTAAACTACCTCAACCCACTGGGTTGATTTTAAGGAAAACAAAACAAAACAACAACAAAAAACTAATGTCTGTCATTATTATTATTTTTTTTTGCAAATCAGTCTTTTGCCTGCATTTGTGTTATATCTGGTAACATCCTTTCTGAATTAATTAATCAATACTTTTACCCAGGATCTTATGTTTGTGGTTTGAAGGTGTCATCACTAGATGGTAAGGCTAGAAGCTTGTTTCTGTCCAAATAAATAGAATTGAGGGGAACCAATCATTGAAATGACCTTTCCTAATCACACAATTCACTGATATAATTTTACATTAGTTCCTTACCAACTAGTTGTAAAATTAAGATTTCTATTTTGTAACATATAGAGGCTTTTAAAAAAAGTTCCCCCTGTCTTTTTCAGTCTTCACAATAACCCAGTGAACCGATAGAACTGGGCAGGATTAGGCCACTTTTACGAAGGAGGAGAGAGGCTCAGCGGAGAAAGGACCTTGCCTAGGGTATCGGAATGTCTTAATTGTATATAGATTAAGGATTTATTAACTGGTATCTTTTCTCAGAATCCAGCATTTCTTCCATTCTTCCATTTTGCACTGCTACCTTTGTTTTTTTAAAAAATGCATTCACACATAGGGAGGACAAAAGTTGTAGTGCCCGGGAAAGGAACAGGAGTAGAAAGACCCAGTCTAGACAAGTCTAGATATTTTGTGTATACTCTTCAACCCCCATGAAAAATCCTAGTGTGTCCTCTGCAAGAGAGAAATGGAGAACTCTAAAATCTCCACACTTATCAGCTTTTAGCAGAGTTGTATCCTTTCCACTGAAAGAATAATAATTAATTTTTTATAAGCCTGTCAAGGATGTTTAGTCTTTTGGTAACAGTTCACAGCACTAAGACGCATAGGACTGTCACGTTTCTATAAACTGTAGCCAACTCCAAAGATCACTGAATAATTCAGCAGGAAAAGTTCCTAGTATATTAATGACAGAGAGATATGAGACTGGCTATGGATTGGGTACAGGTAGAAATTCATTCACCAAGGGAAAATTTATTGTTGAAAGCTGGAGGGACCAAAGAGTTTCAGTTAGACACATGTCAACTTTATTATCTGTCTCACTGCACTCCTCTTGAATAACCTAAGTAAGTTGATATGTTTTCCAAATACAATCATGCCTTTATAAAAAAATGTCTCAGAGTTTGAAGTGAAGAAGTGAAAAGCACTTATTTTTCGGTTTAGTATATCAATTAAAGGATATGTTTTTATGTGCAGCAATTATTCACAACTATCATAAATCTTATATATATGCGTGTGTGCATAGTAAAAACTGTGGCTAATAATTTGCCTGATTTGTATTTGTTTGTTTCCAGTCTTTTAAATCTTCAAGAATGTACTTGGGTTATAAACGAGCTGAATATTCAGTAAGTGACCATAAGTGACACTCTAAAGCATTTTAAAGTGTGGTAATGCTTCTGGGTATGGAAGAGAACAGAGGAGGGAGTCTTTGGGATGAGACATAGCAGTGTGGAGTTTCTGACTCAGACTGAGAACCTGTTTTCATTTTTAAATGTTTAAAATTTACATTTAGAGCAGACTTTTGCAAAATTTCTCTGTCAAAAGTCATATTCAGGAAATTCAGGACATAGTTCTCCTGGAATGTCCCATTGTGTAAAAGATTGTTTACCATGTAGGTAATCATACAGAACTTTATTTTTTCCATTGAAATTTGTAAGAACCCATGTCTAGGATCATGTCTGTGGGTAGGGAGGTGATGTGGTCAAAAGTTTTGACCCAACAGGGACAGATGTGATGATGAACTTTAAGGAACCATATGGCATGAGTAGTAACTGTAACACAAATCTGGTTTGAGCAGCTGCTCAAATGATTCATTGAGGGAGGACAGAGGCTAGAGAGAAACTAGTGAAGAGAAATTTTCAGTGAGGTTATGGGATAGAAGTTAGCATATTCTCACACACTGTAATCTTCCAGTTTGGTATGAGCATGGTGGTTACAATAATCAATTTAGGTGAAGAAACTGGCTCCTTCTTCCAAAGTTCATTATTAAATAATTAATCAATTTTTTAAAAGATTTTATTTATTTATTTGACAGACAGAGATTACAAGTAGGCAGAGAGGTAGGCAGAGAGAGAGAGAGGGGGAGGCAGTCTCCCTACTGAGCAGAGAGCCCCGTGTGGGGCTCGATCCCAGGACCCTGGGATCATGACCTGAGCTGAAGGCAGAGGCTTTAACCCACTGAGCCACCCAGGCACCCCTCATTATTAATTTAATTAACATTGTTTGGCCGATCAGGTTTTCTGGTGGTTATTTCAAATGTTAATCTTCATGGTTATCTGGTCAGCATTCAATTCCTTTCTCAATTGGTCATGCAGAAAGGGAAGACTTATGTGTACTTTCTGCAACCTTGACTGTGACTGGACATGACCTTGAAAACCTCGAGATGAGATATATGGAGAAATTTGCAATACTGCTTTGTAAGTAGCCTCTCTTTGCTGCAGAATTTTCTCACAGCAGACAGGTTTAAGGGGATATATGCACTAAACACCAAGAATTTAAATCAATGAAGATGGATGGCTGCCATTAGGCACTGGGCTGCTGTAGTTGGACATTATCTGATGTGTGGTCAGGTTGCCTTTACTGAAATAAATGCAGCAGAGTAGATGTAACTATAATTTGGGGGTTCACAGACTGTTAGCAGTGGAAGGGTTCTCTGAGATCACCTAGCTCAGCTCCTAGATGAAGCAGATGAGCAAAGAGAGCTCTGAAGAGACCCTGCTCACTTAGCAGGAATCTGGATGCCCTGAAGCTCATTTCATTTCAGACTTTCTCCCCATCAGTCCCACTGCCCTGTGTCTGAATCTAGGCTCTGCTTACTACCTGAGCAAGTCGCTTAACTTCTCTCTATGCCTTAGTTTCCCATCCATAATTTGGAGGTAATAATAATAATATATAAGGCATTTAGCTTTATGAGTACTGTATGTCTGACAAATAGTATACATCATATTCTTGTAGCTATTTTAGGCTTTTTTTTAAAAGATTTTATTTATTTATTTGACAGAGAGAGATCACAAGTAGGCAGAGAGGCAAGCAGAGAGAGAGGAAGGGAAGCAGGCTCCCTGCTGAGCAGAGAGCCCGATGCGGGGCTTGATCCCAGAACTCTGGGATCATGACCTGAGCTGAAGGCAGAGGCTTTAACCCACTGTGCCACCCAGGTGCCCCTATTTTAGGCTTTTTATTAGCATCTATATTAGAAGAAAGGGAGTTTTGCATGGCGTTTCTGTAGATCATTTGTTGTCATGGGGTAGAGGGTGGTTTACCCCAGGGGATTTTTGGAAATGTTCTTGGTTGTCCTAGATCAAAGTCAAAGGGTGCTCTGGCATCTAATAGGTAGAAGCCAGAAATGTTGCTGAACATCTTATAATGAGCTCTCCCTACTTTGAATGCCTATGTGTAAGATGTCTTTACACATTGGCAATACCCCTCATTCTTCTCCAGCAACTGTTTGGTATGATCTCAGCAATTTCAAAAGATCCAAGTGGGGTTTTGTTTGTTTTGTTTTGTTTTGTTTTAGATTTTTTTTTTTT
>RCUC01116796.1:0-14960 GCA_003697995.1 Taxidea taxus jeffersonii
GGGGGGGGAGCAGGCTCCCTGCTGAGCAGAGAGCCCGATGCGGGGCTTGATCCCAGGACCCTGGGATCATGACCTGAGCCGAAGGCAGAGGCTTTAACCCACTGAGCCACCCAGGTGCCCCCTCTTATATCATTTTTATTTCAAGTATTGCTAAACATATAATTTACAAGTGTTGACAAGAAAAAGAAAAATCATTCAATATTTTAGAGATAAGTTGTATTTCAAAAATAAATACAAATGTTCACTCCTGTCTTTATAGTAAAAAAAATTAAGATCCTTCTACTCATTTTTGCAATATCACTCATTTTTGCAATATCTTCTAAATAAATATTTATTAAAATACCCAAAGCATAAAAGATTTTTACTTATGCCATGTCCTGACTGTAAGTATTAAAACTTTAAAATATTAAAATTTCAAAAATTAAAAAAATGTTTTCTTTGTTTTCAGAAAAGATACCACTTTTAAAGTTTTTAATAATCTATTACTGTTGTGGGTTAAATAATATCCACCCTCCCAAAATCCGTGTCCACCCAGAAACTGAAAGTGTGATCCTTCTTTGGAAATAGGTTCTCTACAGGTATAATTAGCTGAAATTTGGTAGATGAAATGAGCCTGGATATAGGGTCCATCCAGTTTTGTTAGATGAGCCTACTTTCAATGTCCACCCTAAGATAGTTATTTCCAGCAATAAGGTGACAGTATGTCTCTCTAAATATCTTTCAGGTTCACAACGATGCACGGTGCATCCTTGTACCCTACGGACCAGCTCCCTCTGCATTTTTCAATGCTCCCTTAGCTAATTTGAATACCCTCCTTCAGGGTTCAGACTAATATGACTCTTTCCCACAAACCACCACAATTTCAGGAGACAAGTATGGTTTCCATAGGTACTCTCTATCCATATCTACAAAAATTGCTCATGTTCTTTTTCTTTGTATATTTTAATACTGTGCTGTCTGTTACATAATACCTCCATTAACAACTTTGGGTTCTCAATGATGAGAATGTATTATACCATGGTTTTGCTTTGAGGCGCCACTGATTACTCATACCTATAATATCTATTTTGGTAAAACAGCACAACGCATGATCATGTAATCCAGTGGAAGATATTCAGCTTGTATTATTTTTCTAGACACAATGATTGGTCAGAGAATATCTATTATTCATGAAAAGCAAAGTAATCCCAATTTTATACTTTTAAAAAAGCCATTTGGAAATGTATATTCTTCTAATCACATGACATAAATCTGGGAGTAAAAAGGATTATTGCTGCTATAGTTATCTTGAAATCAACAGAAGAGATTTGTTTCTGAAAATAAAGCTAATAGAATTCTTTTTGTCTAAAATATGATAGAAAATTTTCTTTATTAGGCTTGTGGCTTATAAATTTATCCAGAATCTTTTTTCCCCCTGACCTGACACTTAGAATCACTTCCCAGCTGTGAAGAAAGCCTTAAAAATACAAACAAAAAAAATTTAGCATTTTAATATATCTTTGATTTTTTTTTCTCTTTTTTACTCAGTTGGGATCTGTGCCATCTAAGAATTTGATCTGCTAATCTAACTTCAGTGTCTAGTATTCCATAGTTTCTACTTTGGCTTTGTGATATTATGTGATTTTTCAAGACCATTATCCCCATTTTCAGTAGTGTCCATTATATTCCTTGTTTTCTTAATTTCAAAATATATTTTTTTCAAAGAGCTTGATTCTGTATTCAATACATTTCATATGAGTAACATCTCAAATAGCATTAAAAATCATTATATATGGGTGTTATTTATTTTTCCATGAAATTTACCTTCCTATGATAGTTTCATAATTTGCTTAGTATCTTTGCATCACTTTAAACCAGTGTGGTTTGCAGCATTGTTTATTGGAATCAACTGAAGGGTTTTTAACAATTTACAGCCTTGCTACTATGACCAATTAAATTAGAACCTCTGGGTGTGGGTCCTGGCACCAATATTTCTTTAATTCCACCAGATGATCCATTGATCAATAGAGAGCTCCTGTGCTAAATAATAAATAATCTTTCTTTGACTACATGCCTATGTATTCAATCATACTGATAACTATCATCACATAAAATGGTGATCAATTCAAACTACTGGATTTTTCTAGGTAGTTGTAGTTCAGCAGGAAGTGAGAAAGGCGATCTTTCTTCCCCCATTGACTAGAATTGAACATGTATATGTGCTGGAAATGACAGAATAATGAGTTCCTGGTATATGGACTCTGTACAATTGAGAAAGGCCATGCTCTGTCAGCTTCACCAAAGGGGAAAACAATTATTTTCCAATGTCATTAGGATTAGTGTATTGCAAGGTTATGGGAGAATCTTCCTCATACTTTGTGGGATTCAATCCATTTCATTCCATCGGACCCCTCCAAAGCAGCTATGAAATTGATGATTTTCCTCACATACTGTTCCACAAAGAAAAGTTGCCCCACCACTGGCTATTGACTCTATTATTACTTCTGGCCATGCATCAAAACAGACTAAGATTTTGCCATTGTTTAACAATTAGTTATACTTCTGATTACTCCTTTTTATGGTTGATAGAAAGCAGTCATAAACAGGTACCTTTCACTTACCAACTGTCCTAATTTTTCAGCTATAATATCTGCCATATTTGTAATTAGACATTTTTTCTTAGTTGTATCTTTTTTTTTAAAGATTTTATTTATTTATTTGATAGACAGAAATCACAAGTAGGCAGAGAGGCAGAGAGAGAGGAGGAAGCAGGCTGTCCGCAGAGCAGAGAGACCGATGCGGGGCTCGATCCCACGACCCTGGGATCATGACCTGAGCCGAAGGCAGCGGCTTTAACCCACTGAGCCACCCAGGTGCCCCTCTTAGTTGTATCTTAACAATAACATATATTTGGCTGATAACAGTGGCTTTAAATATTAAATCATGAATATTATAATCTGATAAAAATTATAGTTTATTTCAATCTGGAATTTAAACCAGATTATAGTAATTATATAGTACTTTAAACTTTTAATTTTAAGAATTAATTTCAATATTTGCATTGATTTTTATAATCACATATAAACTTAACTGATTTTAATATTCACCATCAGATTTTCTCTTCTGCAATTTCATGATTCATAAATTACAATCCATTTTTATATACTCAAAAAATGTTTTCAGAAGACATTAAAACTGGTTATTTTCTGATTCCTTACTAGACAAAAAATCTATTTTTGTGGTAATCAGATGAGACCTTAGTTGCTTCTATTCAAAACAAAAATATTCTATTGTCATTAAGCATTGATACAGGAAGTCAGAGTGATTTCTTTTGAAGTAATAAGGTATTAAACACTCCTCCCTGATGCTTAAATTTTAAAATTTTATGTTTTTATTTTTACCATTTAACTAGGATGAAATTTTGCATAAGAGTGATCTCATTTTAAAATGTGGTAAAACCTGACATTTATTCATATTATTTTAGCAACTAAATATTTTCCTCCACTTTAACTGTGTCTTTATTTCTGTTAAATTTCCTGACACATTTTAGATTTATCTGTACATATGTTTTATCTTGTCACTTTTCAACAAATTTACTAATAAATAACATATACAATTAAAAATATTCCTTCAAAGAGTTCAATGAGTTATGCCAAAGGGGTATACCTGTGTAAACATTACACAATCAAAACACAGGATGTTTTTCTCCACCCAAAAGTTCCCTCATACTTATTTACAATAGAAGTCTGCTACCTTAGGACATAGTGATCGTTTTTGTGTTTCTGTCACTATGAATTAGTTCTGCCTATTCTGGAATCTCATACAACAGTGCATGCAGTTAGTTATGTATTGCATCTGGCTTTTCTTGACCAACATACAGTTGCCATTTGAATTTTCCTAAACATTTTTCTTTTTTTAATTAAATTAAATTTTATTTCTTTTCAGTGTTCCAGAATTCATTATTTATGCACTACACCCAGTGCTCCATGCAATATGTGCCCTCCATAATACCCATGACTAGACTCGTCCAATTCCTAAACATTTTTCTTAACTAATCATTTCCTTTCTCAGCCTGTTCTCTTTGCATCATGCTATTGCCTTGCATATTCATCATGTTATTCTATCTCATCCTTGCCCACTCCCTTTTATCCTTTTAATTCTTTCTCAGAGTCTCAATGTAAAATTTAATTTTGTCCATGTCTTTAGCTTCTGTAGCAAATATGTATTAAAGAAATGTTATTTATCTTTAAGAATCATATTCATGTTTATTTTGTGCTGCCTATTTTTTTTCATCTACATCTAATAAAATTAGTTCACCTAACATTAACATTTTGAATGTTAGTTCAAACTAAGACATAGTCATTTTTCATCATTGTTAAGACTTAATTTCTGCATTTAACTTGTCCCCACATTAAGTCTAATTAGATGCTGGTAAAATCTCCCATATCTGAAAGATTAGAGGTTATTTATATTTCCCAACCTAATTTCTATTATTACCATGCCTTCTTGTAGAGCAGCTTGGCCAAATTGCAGAGGAAACTGCTGGTATCTCTATCTCTTATCTTTGTTTCAATACCTGGCAATTAAATTTCAAAAGCTACACGTCCCACAAAACTCTTACTGTATGCTTCCCACACTCCTTTCTTTCTAGTTCCCCTCTGATAAAGTTTTTAAATTTAGGAAACATAAACTTCAGTTAGATAATATAGTATTTGGAGTGTAGGGGAAAAGATGAGGTTAAAGTCACTCAAAACACGAGCACGTAGGGTGTCTGGGTGGATCAGTTGGTTAAATGGCTGACCCTTGATTTCCACTCAGGTCATGAGCTGGTCATGGGATGGAGTCCCACATGGTGCTCCATGTTCAGCAGGGAGTCTGCTTGAGATTCTCTCCCTCTTCCTCACCCTCCCCTTCTCCCTGCCTTGCATGCATGTGCACTCTCTCTCTCAAATAAATAAATAAATCATTTTTTTAAAAAGGCTATATTTTATGAAAGTTGGGAGTGAATATAGAAGTATAGGTAACTCACAGATATTTACTTGCATATATACATAATAATATATTAAATAATTTAGATAGTGCCATGATTAGAAAGCAAATGTCTTTATATTGGAATATTGGAATATTTTTCTGTACCTGATTTTTTTTTTCTTTCCTGAACTGGTCCTTTTTTTTCCTTCATATTTCTATAGTGATTCTTTTCCAGCTAAGTTAGTTTTCCATATAAGTCTTAGAAATATTTTGAAGTAGGAAAATGTTATGCCCTGTGAATTCTGTTTTAATGTCTATATGCAGAAAGGCTAATTATATCTATCCATTCGGAGTAAAATATATTATTGAAACTTTTTCAGTCAAATGTCTCAGATATGCTTATTATTTCTTGATAACAGAGTTGAATTATGAGCACACTTAAGTTATTTCTAATTCTAAATAGCAAATTCATATAATACATATAATATCAAACACAATAATTACTTGTTAGTACTTAAAATGTAAATTTTAAAAGGCAACAATCAAAGTTCTTCTGAAATAATGGAGATCAGTCAATGTTCTCTTTCTATTTATACTAAAGACACTATAAATGAAATAATGCAATCTCAAGTACCCATTTGTATGCAAAAACTGATTTGTATGCACACACTACTCTTCTTTTTTTTTTCCAGATTTTGAGATTTTTTTTTATTTAAGCTTTTTTTATTTAAACATATAATGTAACCCCCACCACCCTCTCCCAATCCCTCTCCCCCCACACACCCCTCAGTTTGTTTTATGACATTAAGAGTCTCTTTTGGTTTGTCTCCCTCCCAATCCCATCTTGTTTCATTTTTTCTTTTCCTACCCACTTAGCCTCCACCCCCGTTGCATCTCCACTTCCTCATACCAGGGAGATCATGTGATAGTTGTCTTTCTCCAGTTGACTTATTTCGCTAAGCATAATACGCTCTAGTTCCATCCATGTCGTCACCAATGGTAAGATTTCATTTCTTTTGATGGCTGCATACTATTCCATTGTATATATATACCACCTCTTCTTTATCCATTCATCTGTTGATGGACATCTAGGTTCTTTCCATAACTTGGCTATTGTGGACATTGCTGCTATAAACATTCGGGTACACGTGCCCCTTTGGATCACTACGTTTGTATCTTTAGGGTAAATACCCAGTAGTGCAATTGCTGGGTCATAAGGTAGCTCTATTTTCAATTTTTTGAGGAACCTCCATGCTGTTTTCCAGAGTGGTTGCACCAGCTTGCATTCCCACCAACATTGTAGGAGGGTTCCCCTTTCACCACATCCTCGCCAGCATCTATCATTTCCTGACTTGTTCATTTTAGCCATTCTGACTGGTGTGAGGTGGTATCTCATTGTGGTTTTGATTTGTATTTCCCTGATGCCCAGTGATGTGGAGCACTTTTTCATGTGTCTGTTGGCCATCTGGATGTCTTCTTTGCAGAAATGTCTGCTCAGGTCCTATACCCATTTCCTGATTGGATTATTTGATCTTTGGGTGTTGAGTTTGCTAAGCTCTTTATAGTTTTGGATACTAGCCCTTTATCTGATATGTCGTTTGCAAATATCTTCTCCCATTCTGTCAGTTGTCTTTTGGTTTTGTTGACTGTTTCCTTTGCTGTGCAAAAGCTTTTGATCTTGATGAAGTCCCAATAGTTCATTTTTTCCCTTGCTTCCCTTGCCTTTGGCGTTGTTCCTAGGAAGAAGTTGCTGTGGCTGAGGTCGAAGAGGTTGCTGCCTGTGTTCTCTTCAAGTATTTTGATGGATTCCTTTCTCACGTTGAGGTCCTTCATCCATTTTGAGTCTATTTTTGTGTGCGGTATAAGGAAATGGTCCAATTTCATTTTTCTGCATGTGGCTGTCCAATTTTCCCAACACCACTTGTTGAAGAGGCTGTCTTTTTTCCATTGGATATTCTTTCCTGCTTTATCGAATATTAGTTGACCATAGAGTTGAGGGTCTATTTCTGGGCTCTCTATTCTGTTCCATTGATCTATGTGTCTGTTTTTGTGCCAGTACTATACTGTCTTAATGATGACAGCTTTGTAGTAGAGCTTGAAGTCGGGAATTGTGATGCCACCAACTTTGGCTTTCTTTTTCAATATTCCTTTGGCTATTTGAGGTCTTTTCTGGTTCCATATAAATTTTAGGATGATTTGTTCCATTTCTTTGAAAAAATTGGATGGAATTTTGATAGGCATTGCATTAAATGTGTAGATAGCTTTAGGTAGCATAGACATTTTCACAATATTTATTCTTCCAATCCATGAGCATGGCACATTTTTCCATTTCTTTGTGTCTTCCTCAATTTCTTTCATGAGTACTTTATAGTTCTCTGAATAAAGATTCTTTGCCTCTTTGGTGAGGTTTATTCCTAGGTATCTTATGGTTTTGGGTATAATTGTAAATGGGATTGACTCCTTAATTTCTCTTTCTTCTGTCTTGTTGTTGGTGTAAAGAAATGCAACTGATTTCTGTGCATTGATTTTATATCCTGACAATTTACTGAGTTCCTGTACAAGCTCTAGCAGTTTTGGTGTGGAGCCTTTTGGGTTTTCCACATATAGTATCATATCATCTGCAAAGAGCGATAGTTTGCCTTCTTCTTTGCCGATTTGGATGCCTTTAATTTCTTTTTGTTGTCTGCTGAGGCTAGGACTTCTAGTACTACGTTGAATAGCAGTGGTGATAGCGGACACCCCTGCTGTGTTCCTGACCTTAACGGAAAAGCTCTCAGCTTTTCTCCATTGAGAATGATACTTGCAGTGGGTTTTTCATAGATGGCTTTGGTAATATTGAGGTATGTGCCTTCTATCCCTACACTTTGAAGAGTTTTGATTAGGAAGGGATGTTGCACTTTGTCAAAAGCTTTTTCAGCATCTATTGAGAGTATCATATGGTTCTTGTTCTTTCTTTTGTTAATGTATTGTATCACATTGATTGATTTGTGGATGTTGAACCAACCCTGCTGCCCTGGAATAAATCCCACTTGGTCGTGGTGAATAATCCTTTTAATGTACTGTTGGATCCTATTGGCTAGAATTTTGGTGAGAATTTTTGCATCTGTGTTCATCAAGGATATTGGTCTGTAATTCTCTTTTTTGATGGGATCCTTGTCTGGTTTGGGGATCAAGGTGATGCTGGCCTCATAAAATGAGTTTGGAAGTTTTCCTTCCCTTTCTATTTTTTGGAACAGTTTCAGGAGAATAGGAATTAATTCTTCTTTAAATGTTTGGTAGAATTCCCCCGGGAAGCCATCTGGCCCTGGGCTTTTGTTTGTTTGGAGATTTTGGATGACTGTTTCAATATCCTTACTGGTTATGGGCCTATTCAGATTTTCTATTTCTTCCTGGTTCAGTTTTGGCAGTTTATATGTCTCTAGGAAAGCATCCATTTCTTCCAGATTGTCAAATTTGTTGGCATAGAGTTGCTCATAATATGTTCTTATGATTGTTTGTATTTCTTTGGTGTTGGTTGTGATCTCTCCTCTTTCATTCATGATTTTATTTATTTGGGTCCTTTCTCTTTTCTTTTGGATAAGTCTGGCCAGGGGTTTATCAATCTTATTAATTCTTTCAAAGAACCAGCTCCTAGTATCATTGATTTGTTCTATTGTTTTTTTGGTTTCTATTTCAGTGATTTCTGCTTTGATCTTTATTATTTCTCTTCTCCTGCTGGGTTTAGGCTTTCTTTGTTGTTCTTTCTCGAGCTCCTTTAGGTGTAGAGTTAGGTCGTGTATTTGAGACCTTTCCTGTTTCTTGAGATAGGCTTGTATCGCTATATATTTTCCTCACAGCACTGCCTTTGCTGTGTCCCGCAGATTTTGGACCATTGTGTTTTCATTATCACTTGTTTCCATGTTTTTTTTTCAATTCTTCTTTAATTTTCTGGTTGACCCATTCATTCTTTAGAAGGATGCTGTTGAGTCTCCATGTATTTGTGCTTTTTCCAAATTTCCTCTTGTGATTGAGTTCTAGCTTCAGAGCATTGTGGTCTGAAAATATGCAGGGAATGATCCCAATCTTTTGATAACTGTTGAGACCTGATTTATGACCCAGGATGTGATCTATTCTGGAGAATGTTTCATGGGCACTAGAGAAGAATGTGTATTCTGTTGCTTTGGGATGGAATGTTCTGAATATATCTGTGATGTCCATCTCGTCCAGTGTGTCATTTAAGACCTTTATTTCCTTGTTAATCTTTTGCTTGGATGATCTGTCCATTTCAGTGAGGGGTGTGTTAAAATCTCCAACTATTATTGTATTCTTGTCAATGTGTTTCTTTAATTTTGTTATTAATTGGTTTATATAGTTGGCTGCTCCCATGTTAGGTGCATAAATATTTAAGATTGTTAGATCTTCTTGTTGGACAGACCCTTTGAGTATAATATAGTGCCCTTCCTCATCTCTTATTATAGTCTTTGGCTTAAAATCTAATTGATCTGATATAAGGATTGCCACCCCAGCTTTCTTCTGATGTCCATTAGCATGGTAAATTGTTTTCCACCCCCTCACTTTCAATCTGGAGGTGTCTTGGGGTCTAAAATGAGTTTCTTGTAGGCAGCATATGGATGGGTTTTGTTTTTTTATCCATTCTAAAACCCTGTGTCTTTTGATTGGGGCATTTAGCCCATTTACGTTCAGGGTAACTATTGAGAGATATGAATTTAGTGCCATTGTATTGCCTGTAAGGTGACTGTTACTGTATATTGTCTCTCTTCCTTTCTGATAATATTTTTAGGGTCTCTCTTTGCTTAGAGGACCCCTTTCCATATTTCCTGTAGAGCTGGTTTGGTGTTTACAAATTCTTTCAGTTTTTGTTTGTCCTGGAAGCTTTTTATCTCTCCTTCTATTTTCAATGATAACCTAGCTGGATAAAGTATTCTTGGCTGCATGTTTTTCTCATTTAGTGCTCTGAATATATCATGCCAGTTCTTTCTGGCCTGCCAGGTCTCTGTGGATAAGTCTGCTGCCAATCTAATATTGTTACCATTGTATGTTACAGACTTCTTGTCCCGTGCTGCTTTCAGGATTTTCTCTTTGTCTCTAAGACTTGTAAATTTTACTATTAGATGGCGGGGTATGGACCGATTCCTATTGATTTTGTAGGGCGTTCTCTGCACCTCCTGGATTTTGATGCTTGTTCCCCTTGCTATATTAGGGAAATTCTCTACAATAATCCTCTCCAGTATACCTTCTGCTCCTATTTCTCTTTCTTCTTCTTCTGCAATCCCATTATTCTAATGTTGTTTCATCTTATGGCATCAGTTATCTCTCGAATTCTCCCCTCGTGGTCCAGTAGTTGTTTGTCTCTCTTTTGCTCAGCTTCTTTATTCTCTGTCATTTGGTCTTCTGTATCACTAATTCTTTCTTCTGCCTCATTTATCCTAGCAGTAAGAGCCTCCATTTTTTATTGCATGTCATTAATAGCTTTTTTTATTTCAAATTGATTAGACTTTAGTTCTTTTATTTCTCCAGAAGGGCTTTTATTTCTCCGGACAGGGTTTCTCTAATATCTTCCATGCCTTTTTCGAGCCCGGCTAGAACCTTGAGAATCGTCATCCTGAATTCCAGATCTGACATATTACCAATGTCTGTATCGATTAGGTCTCTAGCCTTTGGTCCTGCCTCCTGCTCTTTTTTTGTGGTGAGTTTTTCCGCCTTGTCATTTTGTCCAGGTAAGAATCCGCTGTTCTCCTTGTTAAGTGAACTTGGTCTTGGCTGGATTTCTTTGATCTTCTGGGGGCGGGGCCTGTTGTCGTGATTCTCAGGTGTCTTTGCCCCAGGCGGAGTTGCACCGCCCTTCCCAGGGGCCGGGCTAAGTCATCCTCCCAGGTTCGCTTCCGGGAGCTTTTGTTCCCTGAACGCGCTTTCCGTGGAGTCCGGAGGGCGGGAATGACAATGGCGGCCGCCCAGTCTCCGGTTCGGAGGAGCCGAGAGCTCGGGGCTCAGTCTTCAGGGCGCCTTCAGGGAAAAGTGTTTAATCCTTCTGGTCTCCCCAGCTCCGGCCGCGCTCGGAGAAGATCGTGCGTCATCAGTCCCGTGTCACTGGCTTCTGGGAGCTCCGAGCTCACCCAGCCTGTGACCAAGCGTCTCTGTCTCTGGCACAGAGCCCCGCCTGGAGTCTCCGAACCCCGCAGATCCCTGAGCTCTCCCGGGTCGGAGTCTCCCCGGATCTTGTGGGGACCCTCGCACAGAGCACCGGCCAGTGCCACAGACCACTAGGAAACCTCGGCTCTGTCTCCGCAGCCGCTTCCCCGCTCTAATACCCGTGAGCTCTGTGACACTCAGACACCCCCGATCCTTCTGTGACCCCGCGGGACCTGAGTCCACGCTGTCCCCGTGAGGTCTTCACCCCAGTTTAGCCTCTGGAGCGATGTCCCTCCGTGGAGCCGACTTTTAAAAGTCCTGATTTTGTGCTCCGCCGCTTGCCGGGAGCCGGCCCCTCCCCCTGGGGTCTCTCTTCCCGTCGCGTTGGATTCACTTCTCCGCTGGTCCCACCTTTCAGAAAGGGCTCGATTTTCCGTTTCTAGAATTGTTGCTCTTCTTCTCTTCAATCTCCTCTTGGATTCATGGGTGTTCGGAATGGTTTGGTAGGCGATCCAGCTGCTCTCCTGCTGCCTGATGTCGTCTCAGCTGCTACTTCTCCGCCATCCTGACTCCTCCCTCCACTACTCTTCTTTATGGGAGAGATTTCTTAAGGAGCAGAAGTCAAAGCAACTTCCAATTAACCTTTAGATACAAAAAGCGTGAAACTCAAAATAAACTTTTTCTGAATATTAAGACAATATCATTGATAATTTGAAGAAGTGCTGCAGTGATGAAAACCTATTAGGACACAAGGTAAAATCTGAACTCCTTTTTAATTAAAAACAGAATCTAAAAGAAATTCAATTTTGATTTATTTAGCAACAAATATTCTTTTTATTATGAAGCAATTCCCTTTTCTGCCTATAGAAACATTAGAGAACTAATATATGATATGTACTAAAGAGTTAATATATAACATTATTAGATGAGATTCTACACTGTCTTTAAGAATTTTATAACTACATTATACGGAGAAAAAATTAATATTTAGGGGCCAGAATAAATTTTTACTCTTCTTGAAAAATTTTACAGTAGATTTAACTAGGTGTCATTGTTTTGTATTTCCACAGTGACTTAAATATCTCCTCCAATGACACACTACCTTCTTCATTATTGGTTTAATTGCTACCAGACTGTAAATCTATAATAGGACTTACTGAGTTTTTACTTTTACTTACAAAGGCCCAATGAATTTGGTGTGTGTTTTAATTCTTAATAACAGTGTACACTGCCTCTAGTTAGGTCAGGGGTTATAGGTATTCTACTGTCTATTTCTATAAGTGTCTAGTGTAATACTGGTTTGACCATTATATCACTCTTCAAAATGATCCAAAGTGTAGTTCAGATAAGAATAACTACCAGCTGCTTTACTCTCTTATTAATATCAGTTTTCACATTATACTTGTCCTTTTTATCAAAATTTGTTCCTGAAATTTAATTTCTTATATAATACAGCTGAAGTTTGCTTTGTTAAGTTTAAACTCCAAACTTGTACCAGGAATAAAAAAGACATACAAAAGAATTTCAAATCCAATCTCACTTTTACCAGAGCTATTCAAGACCAGGCACAGGGTGAAGATGTGTGATAGAAAAGGGTGTGTTATTAGACCACCGAGTTTTTTAAAGGAAATGTCAGGTTTTGAAAAAAATAAGGAGCCATATCAAAAAAACTCAGAAAAAACTGCAGTCCACCAGTCTGGGTTGTTTTCTTTAATTTTCTGTGACATACAAGTTATTTCCTTGTGCCTATTTGGTATTTGCAGGTACAATGATTATAGATACAAATGGCTTAATCGAGAGTGCTAGTTAAGCTCCAAGAAGCTCAAGTTCTCCTGAATCCACTATGACCTACAAGTGAGATTTTTAGGCCATCAAGTTAAAGACTCTGAAACAACACTTATTCAGATTCATAGGCTGCATTTATCAATTTTTTCTCTAAACAAGAATCTCTTGGATGAGAACAGCTACCTAACAAATGTATAGGTAAAAACCAGATTAAGGAAGTTCACCTACAAAACTAAAGTTACAGTTTTGGCTTAGAATAATAATGTACTCTAAAATACAGAATTACACGATCTTTTATCTCAATTTAGGTAACTTTCTTTATGCTGTTTCATTAATTATAGCAACAAGAATCACAGAAATGTAACTTTTCATAGGGCAGGTTATTTAGGGAAAAAGTTCAGTATGTGAAAGTATGTCAGTTGAGTCTATCTACTGCAGCTTTTTACAATGCCCATGATGCTGTTCTTCTCTTAGTCCCAGTAGTTACTGTGGGCATGACATACAATTTGAGGAATTTTAGGAATATTTCCATTTCCCACAAATTATTTCTCTTGAAGGTTTTTCTATCCCTGAAATTCATAAGGATTTATTTAGATTCATAACTAGCACAGATGTCTAGTGGCTTGTCATCAAGTATTAGGTGAATGAATTCAAATATTACATGAGGTAACACATTACTATACTATTGATTATTAATTCAAGCGTTTCATCAGATACCTATGAGAAGAAAGTGTATATCAGACTATTATGAATTTCTGGGTGGAGATGAGTAGATTATAGAGACTGAAACACTAAAATCTTGAAGGGAACAGGAAGTCTTCAAGCCTGCAGCATGAATAAAAATGTTCATATTTTCAAAAGTAAAGAAAGGGGTTTAAAAATCAATAGATTAGTACTAAAATAAATTCAAAATTTTAACTTAAACTAGTATTGACCATCCACAAGTGTTTTTAGACTTCATTCTATTAAAAAAAAAATTCCCAAATTCCAGCTCAGTGCCTAAATTTCAGGAAAATTTATAGGAGAAAAGTAATTTGACAGATTGTGAAAATGTATGATTTGAGGAGTACCACTGTAAGGCAGGTCTCTGCATATATTCTATCTAAACAAAATTTGTCTGGATTAATCATTTCTGGTACTTTCTAAGGTAATATTTGTGTAGGCCCAGAGTGGAAGTTCAAGGCCATTTTGTATACCTTATAGGCACAACTGCTTGAAGTGCCTTCTCCAAAGTTACCCATAAAAGATTTTGAGGTAATCTATTGGCCTTATCACTTTACAGCCTTGCAAATGGCAATAAAAATAAAGCAAAAAAAATTAAAGAATAAAGGAATTTTTTTTAAAAAACCACTCTATCTATCATCCATTTATCTATATCTGTATAGATAACAGATAATCTAACTATCACTGAGCAACAAACTACCCCCAAACTTAACAGTTGAAAACAATAAGCATTTATTATATCACAATTTCTGAGTCAAGAATTCTCACAAGGCACAAATTAAACAAGTGCTTCTAGTTCAAGAACCCATAAAACTGTATGACAAGACAAGCTACAGTCTTCTGTGAAAGCTCAGTTGGGGAAGGTCCACTTCTAAATTTGTTAGAGGCAGTTAGTTTGAATGCCTGGAGGACAGCAAAGGGGAAGTCATGGCCCGCTATTGAGAAAGTCAGAGGCCTGTCTTGACTTTCAAAACCATAAGAAAACCTGACTTTCAAAACCGCAAGAAGCAAAATCAAACCAGACAGGCCTAAAATGGTGAATACCATGACGGGAAACCCCTGACCAAATAAAAGAAAGAAAAGGCATGAAACACTGCTTCCAAGAAATCCCTGTCTCAAGTTGTACTACCTCTTAGTTAAAAACTCTCAGTAAAAGATAAAAAACCAAACCCAAACCCATGGCATGAAGCTCTCTCTCTTGAGCTTACCCCCTCTCACATCTCAAGAGTGTACTTTCACTTTAATAAACTTTCCTGCTTAAAAAACAAACAAACAAACAAACAACAACAACAAAAAAACTTTCCTGCTTGTACTGCTCATCTGGTATGTTGTGTCTGTCTTTCAATTCTTTCTCATAAAAAGACAAAAACCTT
>RCUC01116799.1:0-30724 GCA_003697995.1 Taxidea taxus jeffersonii
CTTGTACAGGAATTCAGTAAAGTGTCAGGATATAAAATCAATGCACAGAAATCAGTTGCATTTCTTTACACCAACAACAAGACAGAAGAAAGAGAAATTAAGGAGTCAATCCCATTTACAATTACACCCAAAACCATAAGATACCTAGGAATAAACCTCACCAAAGAGGCAAAGAATCTATACTCAGAGAACTATAAAGTACTCATGAAAGAAATTGAGGAAGACACAAAGAAATGGAAAAATGTTCCATGCTCATGGATTGGAAGAATAAATATTGTGAAAATGTCTATGCTACCTAAAGCTATCTACACATTTAATGCAATGCCTATCAAAATCCCATCTAATTTTTTCAAAGAAATGGAACAAATAATCCTAAAATTTATATGGAACCAGAAAAGACCTCGAATAGCCAAAGGAATATTGAAAAAGAAAACCAAAGTTGGTGGCATCACAATTCCCGACTTCAAGCTCTACTACAAAGCTGTCATCATTAAGACAGTATGGTACTGGCACAAAAACAGACACATAGATCAATGGAACAGAATAGAGAGCCCAGAAATAGACCCTCAACTCTATGGTCAACTAATCTTCGACAAAGCAGGAAAGAATATCCAATGGAAAAAAGACAGCCTCTTCAACAAATGGTGCTGGGAAAATTGGACAGCCACATGCAGAAAAATGAAATTGGACCATTTCCTGACACCACACACGGAAATAGACTCAAAATGGATGAAGGACCTCAACGTGAGAAAGGAATCCATCAAAATCCTTGAGGAGAACACAGGCAGCAACCTCTTCGACCTCAGCCGCAGCAACTTCTTCCTAGGAACAACGCCAAAGGCAAGGGAAGCAAGGGAAAAAATGAACTATTGGGACTTCATCAAGATCAAAAGCTTTTGCACAGCAAAGGAAACAGTCAACAAAACCAAAAGACAACTGACAGAGTGGGAAAAGATATTTGCAAACGACATATCAGATAAAGGACTAGTATCCAAAATCTACAAAGAGCTTAGCAAACTCAACACCCAAAGAACAAATAATCCAATCAAGAAATGGGCAGAGGACATGAACAGACATTTCTGCAAAGAAGACATCCAGATGGCCAACAGACACATGAAAAAGTGCTCCATATCACTGGGCATCAGGGAAATACAAATCAAAACCACAATGAGATACCACCTCACACCGGTCAGAATGGCTAAAATGAACAAGTCAGGAAATGACAGATGCTGGCGAGGATGTGGAGAAAGGGGAACCCTCCTACACTGTTGGTGGGAATGCAAGCTGGTGCAACCACTCTGGAAAACAGCATGGAGGTTCCTCAAAAAATTGAAAATAGAGCTACCTTATGACCCAGCAATTGCACTACTGGGTATTTACCCTAAAGATACAAACGTAGTGATCCAAAGGGGCACGTGTACCTGAATGTTTATAGCAGCAATGTCCACAATAGCATAGTTATGGAAAGAACCTAGATGTCCATCAACAGAGGAATGGATAAAGAAGAGGTGGTATATATATACAATGGAATACTATGCAGCCATCAAAAGAAATGAAATCTTACCATTTGCGACGACATGGATGGAACTAGAGCGTATTATCCTTTGCGAAATAAGTCAACTGGAGAAAGACAACTATCACATGATCTCCCTGATTTGAGGAAGTGGAGATGCAACGGGGGTGGGAGTTAAGGTGGTAGGAAAAGTAAAAATGAAACAAGATGGGATCGGGAGGGAGACAAACCAAAAGAGACTCTTAATGTCATAAAACAAACTGAGGGGGGTGGGGGGAAGAGGTGTTTGGAGAGGGGGGTGGGGTTACATTATATGTTTAAATAAAGCTTAAATAAAAAATAAAATAAAATAAAATACACTTAAACATCAATAGCTCATTTCCCACACCTTCTATATTAAAAATTTTCTTTCTTCATGTATCTCACTACCTGTCTGCCATCAGTACGGTTGTGAGAAATGTTCTCAACTTTTACTTTAATGGGAAGATTGTTATTTTTACGTTCCCTCATTTTTTCCCTCTCTTTACATAAACTTCTGCATTTCTATATTCATTTGACCACAGATTGCTCCAAACTGGCATCATCACAGCTGTTTAAAGAGATGCTAATTCTATTTGTATGGTGGGCGGGGGTGGAGAATAGACAAACTGATATCTTCCCAAAACCTTTTACTACAAATCAAAGGGTTTAAAAAAGTGAGCATTCTGTGCCCCTGGACAGAAATGCCAAACAAGATTGTTGGTGTGTACGGGTTACATTATTCCCCATCAGGGAAGATATTTTTACTTGTTTAAGGCTGGCACAGTGACCACATGAAACAAACAAAACAAAACAAAACACCATTTCTTCAGGACACGACACATTTCTAAACTCTTCACATATAAGAGCACGTGTAATCTCTGTAATCGCTCCAAAAGTTGGCAGTATTTCTTCATTCCATTTCATACATAAGGAAACTGCCATGCAAAGCAACAGTTTGCCAGGCTTGCTCGAGCACTCTGCTATGGCAGCCTGGGCTGGAGCGTGCCTCACACTCCCATGAAATGCCATTTTTCCTGGGACAAGTATTATATCTCTTTTACATGTATGATGCTCATTTCTTCAAAATAAAAATTTCTGTTTAACTTACATTATGCAATATTTATACTTTACATTGCCTGCTCTTTGGAGTAAATTTTAAGAAGGCAGAAAAAATAAGACTATATTACTGAAACTGTTGGTTCCCTACACAAGAGCCATGGCCCCCTCCTTCTTCCTAAATGAATCCTGATTTTGTTTAATACTTAATCTCTTTTGTCACACCCCCAGGCCTAACTCATGAGAGTGAATTATAAGTACAGTAAGGCAATCATGATAAGACCAATCCCATTACCAAATATTGGCTTAAACATGAGCATTTTGGGGCAGTTTTAGGGTAGTGTTTTCTGGGGGCTTCAGGGAAAAGATGTCCTTAGTCTTATAAAGTAATAAAATGCCTCTGTAGGTGCCATAGTCATCTTTCTATGATGAAGGGTGCTTGAAGATAAGAGATATTTAAACCACCGATTAGATCAAAGAGAATAAAATCAACTAAACCAGAAGCTACTATATATAAACTTCTTGTGATATGACATAAAACTTAACTATTGGTTACTTTACAAATGGACACTGGATTTTTGCCTGCTTGCAGTCTAAGACATCCTAATATAATAATAGAAAAATTCATAAAATCTATTAATATTATCTCACACTAAAAAGTAGTTAACATCTGCTAAATACCCTCTTTTCCTCTTAAGCTTGAAAGGTTACTTAGTTTCACAGAATTATCCCAGTGTGATCTAACTGCAGAACATTTAAAGTGATTCTGGTATTTTTCCAATTTGTTATACTCAATTAAATGTTATAATAATTTAACCTCAATAGAATTTTTGAAATGTGGACATGTAATTCATAATGGATCTTAAAATATACATATTTCCATCAGGAAAGTTCAATTTGTAAATTGAGGGTTCATACCTATCTTAGGCAACTAATTAGCAATATGACCATTTCTAAAGCATGCTAACATATATTTCTGTTCATGGATATTTTTCCCTCATAGCTCTTACTGTATATAGAATATTGCATGAAGTCCTATGAAATTTTATATTCTTTCCCTCTATCTATTCTTCGAAATTAGTTTTAAATAACATTATCATAATGCATTACATGAACCCATCTATCTAATATAATCTCCTAACCCTCTAGCTTCTCTACTACTTTTGTTCTTCTCTCCTTAGTATTAATATACTATTTTGTGATATACTTATTTGCATATTGTACTAATCACTAGAATTTCATCTCTTGGAGGGCTAAGGGCATACTGGGACTCATTTATAATTTACTTAGGCTTAAGAGAAATTATTTTATATAGTAGATAGTAATTATTTTTTATTTAATTAGATTATTTTCTAAGTTGATTTAGAATTGTCATATGATGTCACCATCACTTCATTGGAATATCAGTATTTATCATAGCAGACAAGGTTTTAAAGAAGGTGCTTAATCTACTGGGTTTCTTTTTCTCCTTCTCTAAACCATATATAAAACAAAAAATACAACATGTATGCCAAACTAAAGATCATTTTAGAGACATGTACATGATCTCCATCCATTATAACTCTTCTCATTAAAAGGGCTTTGGTTTGTGAGTAAAAACTAATTTTAAGCAAACAAAATTCCTCACTAAGGTATGAGGTCCACTAACCCCAATATCCCTATCCCTACCTACTACCATATTTGACAGGATATAGTGTTGCTGTATTTAGATGCATTTGTGTGTGGACAGGTGTGTTTTGAACCTAAGGGACACAGTACCAAGAGAATGTGCTCTCACTCTCTTTTGTGCACTTTTTATTTTATTTTATTTATTTATTTAACAGACATTTATTTATTTATCTCATTATTTCATTTATTTAATAAATAAATAATAATTTATTTATTTATTTATTTTATTTATTTTATTTATTTATTTAATAATATTTATTTTATTTATTTATTTATTTCACAAGTAGGCAGAGAGAGAGGAAGAACCAGGCTCCCCGCGGAGCAGAGAGCCCTACGCGGGGCTCGATCCCAAGACCCTGGGATCAGGACCCCAGCCGTAGGCAGAGGCTTTAACCCACCGAGCCACACAGGCGCCCCTGTGAACTTTTTTTTAAAAAGGATTTTATTTATTTGACAGACAGAGATCACAAGTAGGCAGAGAGGCAGGCAGAAAGAGAGAAAGAGAGAGAGGAGGAAGCAGTCTCCCTGCTGAGCAGAGAGCCTGATGTGGGGCTCGATCCCAGGACCCTGGGATCACAACCCGAGCTGAAGGCAGAAGCTTTAACCCACTGAGCCACCCAGGTGCCCTTCTTTTGTGCACTTTTTACATAAGTTCTGGTATAAAGTTCTACAGGGTGGTAACAGTATTCTCTACTCATTCCAAGGAATAGTCATTATCAGTGAAATATTAGTCCGCCTTTGTCTAATACTCTTGGTTATTGACTCTGCATTCATTTTTTCCTGATTTCTCTTTTGAGAAAATATGGATTCCTTTCAGGAGTCTGCTTTTCTCTGCACAGCCATGTGCTCAGAGAATTATGGATCTGGGAGTAAATCCTGATTTACCTAATGAGCCAAATGTGATAGTCTCATTCCTTTATCCACTGAATGATTTAGGGCTGGGCTTATGACACAATTCTGGCCAGTGAGACACAAGTAGAACTCTAGCAATTTCTGGGAAACGTTCTCCTCTTCTTAAAAAGAGATACAAAGAAATCATTAAGTGTTGCCTCATATATGCATATTACCGAGAACTAAGGCAGCCATCTTATGAATATGAAGAGAGCTGGATGAAGGAAAAGCTGAAGCACAGAGCCTAGAAGTTCCAGGAGCACCAAAGGGAAGTGGCAACTTAATGAAGGCCTTCTAGGGTCACTCTATATTTTAAATTCTTGTTAAATGAGGGGACGTGTTTACTTAGGGCTTAAACCTATTGAAGGTTTAAGCTGAAAGCATCCTAGCAGATAAACCTGCAGTAGAATAGATGACTTCCCCTTAAATATTGGGGTATAATGAAGGATAGGGTTGGATATACCAAGAGTAATCACAACAGAAAAACTGTGGTTTAATCAAATGTCTCACTGAAAAGCTGTAATTTTACTCTGAAGATCTGGGTATTTTGTTTTATAGCTTGTTTTACAAGTTTCCCTAAGTAAGTGGCACTCATGAATTTATTGTACTACATGTATTCATAAATTAAATAAAAACCTTAAGTTGAAACCTTAAGTTGACAAGGGTTTACTGATGTTCTGAATTTCATGGGAGTTTAGATATTAGATATTAGATAAAATATATGATGTTGTCTAGATGGTCTTTGTGTTTATACTTTAACCTCTTTTTTAAAAAAAAAAAAGATTTTATTTATTTATTTGACAGATAGAGATCACAAGCTGGCAGAGAGGCAGACAGAGAGAGAGGAGGAAGCAGGCTCCCCGCTGAGCAGAGAGACTGATGCGGGGCTCGATCCCAGGACTGTGGGATCATGACCTGAGCTGAAGGCAGAGGCTTAGCCCACTGAGCCACCCAGGTGCCCCATATTTTAACCTCTTCTTAACAACTATCTTTTACACATACACATATATATGAATTCAACATAAAATTTTAAGAAAGGTTAAGGATGCCTTCAGAAGGGCACCTGGGTGGCTGAGTCAGTTAAGCATCTGACTCTGGATTTCGGCTCAGGTCATGATCTTGGGGTTGTGGGCTGGAGCTCGAGGTCAGGCTCTGCACTAAGTGGGAAATCTACTTGTCCTTCTCCCTCTGCTCTCCCCCTGCACTCTCTCTCTCTCTACAATAAATAAATGAAGTAAAAAAAAAAAAAGAAAGAAAAAAAGAATGGCCTCATAAATCTCATTATTTATTATTAATTTCGGACATACATTTTTAATCTTGTAACATTACTATCTACTCAGGGAAATAAATAAATCACACATACACACACACATATACTCACAATAAGACATTTTATAGCCTTTGGCATCATCCAGAAACTCTATGAGTGGATCCAGCTATAACAGTATTCATAAGGAAGTCTAAAATGAATGAATGAATGAATGAGTGAATGAAACCAACAGCTTAGCAAATAAATGATGTATGCTATTCTTGTCTTTCTGAACAAGGATCAACAAGTTCCAGAAAGTACGATATGCTACTTGTGGCAATAGTACCTCCAGTGAAGGTCAACAGAAATAGGAGTGAACTGACATATGAACAGGGAATGCTGGTTTCCAAAAGTAACCTTGTCACAAGACTTAAGGAAAAAGGAAGGTATTTGCACAATATTTCTATTTAAAACAGGGCTTTAAAATATCCTAGAGAGAATGTAGGAAATAATAGAAAAATGAAGGAGTAAGTGTAAATATCTGGAATGTGAGTTCAAAGCAAAACCAAATGATAGAGAAGTATGCTAATCACTTGGTACAGAAAAGTAAGAAATTAGACAAATACAAAATAAGCCTAAGATCACTAAAACTGAAGACAAGTGTGGATTTTTGGAAGGGAAAGAGGAACCCAAGGGAAGAGTGATACTCCATCTCAGGGAATTAAAACTAGAGTCATGAAGAGAAACTCGAGAAGGGAGGGGACAGTTGTGACACTTGAGACACTTGAGATTTAAATCATATTTTTATGGAGAATAGATATGGAGGAGTAAGGAATATTTCTCAGCACTGACACATGCTGATGAAATAATTAAATCATTGTGTTAAGATAAGATATAAAGAACAAAGAAGATGTTGGAGAAAAGTAGAGTGAGAGAAATATAAGCCCATTTCTCAGAAACAAACAAAAATATGTTTTCCACAGATTAATGAGTAATAAATTCTGAAGGTTTCTAGTAACAAATTACAATAGATTATTTAAAGAATTTTTTAAAAGCCTAGAACAGATCCCAACATGCTTGTCAATTAAAATTAAACTTTTTCTTTCTGCACATTTAGGTCAAAGAAATATAGAAAATAGCACACCAATCTTTTTGAAGACATTTTACCATATCTGTAATAAAATTCTAGTATACAACATGAAAAATGTGAGCTGACTTGAGGGATTTATGGGTATGTTAGTATAATGGTAATAATTAATATTAACCAAAACTATAGGAAGTATCCTAATTGTCTGCAATGAAAACTGGCAAGTCCCACCCAGGTCAACATTTCACACTGACTTCAAGAAATAGAGAGGGGCGCCTGGGTGGCTCAGTGGGTTAAAGCCTCTGCCTTCAGCTCAGGTCATGATCCCAGGGTCCTGGGATCGAGTCCAGCATCTGGCTCTCTGTTCAGTGGGGAACCTGCTTCCTCCTCTCACTCTGCCTGCCTCTGCCTACTTGTGATCTCTGTCTGTCAAATAAATAAATAAGATCTTATAAAAAAAAAAAAAGAAACAGAGAACTTGTAATTACAAAAAAAAATTCACCTACATTATCAGAGCTTATTTTTAAAAAATTGTATGTGTTTAAGGTGTGCAACATGATGATCTTATGTGTATATATTGTGAAATAATAACCACAGTCAAGCTAATTAACATATCTATCATCTCTCATAGTTACCTTGTGTGTGTGTGTGTGTGTGTGTGTGGTAAGAACTTGTGAAATCTATTTTCATAGCAAATTTCAGGTATAGAGTAGATTATTATTTTTTCTAAAGATTTTATTTGTTTGACATAGGAAGAAAGAGCAGGGGGAGCAACAGGCAGAGGGAAGAGGGGGAAGCAGGCCCCTCGCTGAGCAGGGAGCTTGATGTGGGGCTCTATCCCAGGACTCTACGATCATGACCTGAGCCAAAGGCAGATGCTTAACCAACTGAGCCACCCAAGGTGCCCCATAGTACATTGTTATTAATATGTGGTATATTAGGTCTCCAGAATTCCTTATCTTATAATGGAAAGTTTGTACCCTTGACCAACATCTCATTTCTTCTACTCTCCCCAGCCGCTGGCAATCCCATCAGGACCCCCCGCCCCCATCCACTTACTTCTACTCTCTGGTTCTCTGAGTTCAACTTTTTTAGATACTACATTTAAGTGAGATCAGATCATGCAGTATTTGTCTTTCTCTGACTTAATTCACTTAGTATAATGCCCTCAAGCTTCATCTATATTGTCACAAATAGCAGGAATTGTTTTTTGTTTGTTTGTTTGTTTGTTTTTAGGGCTGGACAATATCTCAATAAGTATATGTGAGATACACATAATTCTTTAACCATTCCATTGTTGAAGGACACTTAGCTTATTTTCATATCCAGGCTACTGTGAATAATGCTGCAATGAACATGGGAGAGCTTACAGATCTTAGAGGCAGTGATTTTTTTCCTTTGGATATATACTCAGACGTGGGATTGCCAGATCATTTTCTATTTTAATTTTTTGAAAAACTTCATATTGTTTTCCATAGTGGTTGTAATGATTTTCTTTCTCACCAACAGTGTATAAAGTTTCCCTTTTCTCCACATCCTTGCCAGCCTTTATTATCTCTTTACTTTTTACAATAAACATTCTACCATGTGTGAGATAATATCTCATTGTGGTTTTCATTAGCATTTCCTCAATGATTAGTGATGTTGATACACATGTTGGCCCCTTTGGAAAAATAAATCTACTCAAGTCCTTTGCCCATCAGAACTGCTTAACTGAGGTAAAATCTGTTCTTCACATGAGACTTTTGGCAATTTTAGAGAATATGTCTGTTTTCAAGGGTATTTGGAGCACTGTTAGTATTTGGTGGATGGGATCAGAAATGCTAAAGCTCTTGCAATGTACAAGACCCATTACAGAAATATTTGTCCAATCCTAAATTCCATTAAGCTCCCATTGAAATACCGTGGGCTACATAAATAGAAGTAGATTATCTGAAGAGGAGAGTGCTTTCACACATGAACATTTGATACAATGTTATGTGGGGAATGGTTGAAAAAAAAGTGTATATTTAGCTCAGATAAAGATGATTTAGGAAAAACATAATAGCTTCTTTTCATGATTTGAAGAATATTCAGTTGAGAGGGTTATTAGAAGGGACAGAAGTTACAGAAGCTTGATTCTGTGTAGAAAAGATATTCTTAATTCTTTGAGAGGTAGTTACTTGCTCTTAAACTGTTCAAGCAGAAGTAATGTGACCACATATCAAGAATATTGTAGAGAGAGTTAAGGACTGAAGGTTGGTCAGACATTTAAGGTCTTTTAATCCTAAAATTTCCAAATAAAATAGTTCATATATATTACAGATAAAAGCTGCAATTTAAAATATGTTAAATTACAAATTTCTTACATGACTAATTTCAATCTAGTTTTGACATGATTTTTGACTCTAATTTGCTATGGTGAGCCTTACATTTCTTTACTTTTTTTTAACTTTTTAATTTTTTTATTTTTTAGAGAGGGAAAGAGATGGGGGAAAGAGGAAGAGAGAGGAATCTTAAGCAGGCTCCACACCCAGCACAGAGCTGGACTCAGGGCTTGATTTTACCACCCTGAGATCAAGACCTGAGCTGAAATCAAGAGTCTGAGGCTTAACTGAGCCCCTCAGGTGCCCTGCCTTACATTTCCTTAAAAAAAAAAAAAAAAAAAAGTAAATTACTTATCAAAACTAGTTTCCTACAATAAACATGCAATCTATAGATTCATTATTAGGTAGAGTGCTATATCAGCTTTTCTACATTCTGTTGACTTTTCTATTTTAGCATTAACAGTCATTATTCATGGCATTATTTCATAATTTCATTTATAGCATTAAAAATAACATGATACAAAAGAATGCTAGAAAAGCAGAGCACTTTAAAAAGATGCAAATGAATTTCAGAATTCTGGAACATACACAGTTCATTTCTGTTTAAGTTAATAAGAAGAATTGTCTTTGTTAATTAATTGCTCATCAAAAATTAGTTGAGCACACTGTTGGGAAAGTAGTGAGAGGAATGCTCTTCCAAATATTTTGTAATGGATAACTGGTTTTTCATTTCAAATGGAGAAATGAAGATTAAATGGCAATGCTGTTTAGTAAGCTGGAAAAAAAAAGGGTCATGGTTCTACAACCTTGAGCACATCTCTGAATATCTCCAATTATGAGTCAGATATCTGTGCTTGAGCAGTCATGGAGATCGTACTTTCAAAGAGAGGCAGATTTTCACATCCAAAGGTGTTCTCAGAAGTGAGTGTTTTTGTTTCTGTCAATGAACACTCTGGTTCACCTGATTGAATGATTGTTGAAAACCACTAGGCTAGGTGATTTTTAAGCTTTTTTTATAATAAAGTCAGACAATCCTATGCCTTGGTAACTTGTTCTGGAATTCATTTATTCAACCCACAAATATATATAGACAGTATCATTTATATGCCAGGAATTTCAAATGTTTCCTTAGTTACTGGGAATAAAAAGACCTTACCTACCCTAAAATTGGGGGCAGGAGAATCTTACTCCAAAGGATCTGAGAGTTTAGTAAATGAGGGTGGTTCAGAAGTATAAGGAAATAGAGAAAATTGCAATCCCATATTGTTATTATGGAGGTCTCAAGGCAGTTATGACAAACGGCCACTTAATGTTGCCTCCAGGCATCAGGGAAATGTAATACTGAGTAAAAGATAGAGTAAGTGCGAGTAGTTTAAGAGAGTCCATTATTTCGGGACGGCTGGGTGGCTCAGTTGGTTAAGCAGCTGCCTTCGGCTCAGGTCATGATCCCAGCGTCCTGGGATCAAGTCCCACATCGGGCTCCTTCCTCGGCAGGGAGCCTGCTTCTCCCTCTGCCTCTGCCTGTGCTTGCTTGCTCTCTCTCCCTCTCTCTCTGTCAAATAAATAATAAATAAAATCTTTAAAAAAAAAAAGAGAGAGTCCATTATTTCAATCCATACCTTCCATATGGACTAAATCCAAATATCATGTAGATTCCTCTATCCTACTTCCGCTTTCATAAAACTACACTACTTAGAGGTGTTAAAACCCCTAAGCACGGGGCGCCTGGGTGGTTCAGTGGATTGGGTCGCTGCCTTCGGCTTGGGTCGTGGTCTCGGGGTCCTGGGATCGAGCCCTGCTCTGCTCGGCGGGGAGCCTGCTTCCCCACCTCCCCCAACCCCCTCTCTGCCTGCCTCTCTGCCTGCTTGTGACCTCTCTCTCTCTCTGTGTCAGGTAAATAAATAAAATCTTTAAAAAACAACAACAACAAAAACCCTAAGCACTAAATTTCCCTAGATGCTATTAAGTGATTAAAAAAGGTTAAAAAAAAACAACAACCAAAAAACAAAGCCTCCTGACTTTGTCTTGTGCATATTAATGTTGGGGATAATGCAGGCTTGCACATGGGGTATCTGAGGTATTATTTTTAAGTGTTCATAAATCACATACATTGTAGTGTAGATAGCAGAGGTGATGATAATTTATGTTTAGTGATTTCAGTTCTCCTAACTACAAAGAATGCATTGCTCTTGAGGGAAAGTCTAATAAGAAAAATGTAAAGAGAGCATTGATTAAAAAAAAAAAAAATGAATGTTTGTTAAAGATGACTGTTCCAAAATTTAAATTAATTATTTTTAGCTATTTTCTTTCCTCACTCCTAGGACACATTTTTGGACATAAAAGCACCTTTGAATGGATGGGGCAATTTGAATCACTGAAGCATATTCAATTGTACTGTAACTGAAGCACTTACCAGAGTACCAAATTTTTACTTTAAATTCATGAATAAATACTAAGATAGCTGCTGGACTAATTATATTTCAGCATCATATACTTTTCTGTTTGTTAAATTCGTAAGAAAAGTTCATAATAATGAATCTAAAAAGAAAGTAAGAAATTTCTGAATATTTACACCTGATTCTTAAAACAGTTTCAAGATTTTATTTATTTCAGAGAGAGAGAAGTGAGCAGGAAGGAGAGGGAGCGAGAATCCAAAGCAGACTCTATGCTGAATGCAAAGCCCAATGTGGGGCTCAGTCTCAGGACCCTGAGCTGAAATCAGGAGCTGGGACTCAGCTGACTAAGCCACACAAGTGCCCCTTAAAACTTTCTGATACATATTTACTAAAATGATATTGTGTCTTTTGTCATATTCTGACTTCATAAATAAATAATCAGCTGCATATTATACTTATTTCAAAGTAACAGCTTATAGATGTGTTTTATTACATTATGTTAATCACCATACAGTAAATTAGTTTTTGATGTAGCGTTTCATGATTCATTGTTTGCATATAATATCCAGTGCCTCCATGTAATATGTGCCCTCCTTAATACTCATCACCAGGCTCACCCATCCCCCCACCCCTCTACCCTCTAAAACTCTCAGTTTGCTTCCCCGAGTCCATGGTCTCTCATGCTTCATCTCCCACTCTGATTCCCCCCTTCATTTTTCCCTTCCCTCTCTTAATGTCCTCCATGCTATTCCTTATGTTCCACAAATAAGTGAAACCATACGATAATTGACTTTCTCTGTTTGACTTATTTCACTTAGCATAATCTCCACCAGTCCCATCCATGTTGATGCAAAAGTTGGGTATTCATCCTTTCTGATGGCTGAGTAATATTCCACTGTGTATATGGACCACATTTTCTTTATCATTCGTCTCTTGAAGGGCATCTAGGCTCTTTCCACAGTTTGGTTATTGTAAATATTGCTACTATGAACATTGAGGTGCATATGGTCCTTTTAATTACATCTGTATCTGTGGGGTAAATACCCAGTAGTGCAATTACTGGGTCATAATGTAGTTCTATTTTTAATTTTTTGAGGAAACTCCACACTGTTTTCCAAAGTGACCACACCAACTTGCATTCCCACCAACAGTGTAAGAGGGTTCCCCTTTCTCCACAACTTCTCCCAACATTTGTTGTTTCTTGCCTTTTTGATTTTTGCCATTCTAACTGGTATGAAATGGTATCTCGCGGTTTTGATTTGGATTTCCTGATGGTTAATGATGATGAACATTTTTCATGTGTTTGTTATTAGTCATTTATTTGTATGTCTTCTTTGGAGAAGTGTCTGCTCATGTCTTCTGCCCATTTTTTGACTTGATTACTTGTTTTGTGGGAGCTGAGTTTGAGAAGTTCTTTATAGATCGTGGATATCAGCCCTTCATCTATAGTGTCATTTGCAAATAACTTTACTCCCATTCTGTGGGTTACCTCTTTGTTTTGTTGACTGTTTCCTTTGCTGTGCAGAAGCTTTCTATCCTGATGAAGTCCCAAAAGTTCATTTTTGCTTTTGTTTCCCTTATCTTTGGGAATGTGTCTTGAAAGAAGTTGCTGTGGCCAATGTCAAAGAGGTTACTGCCTACATTCTCCTCTAGGATTTTAATGGATTTTTGTCTCACACTGAGGTCTTTCATCCATTTTGAGTTTATCTTTGTGTATGGTGTAAAAGAATGGTAGTTTCTTTCTTCTGTATATAGCTGTCCAATTTTCCCAGCACCATTTATTGAAAAGACTTTTTTCCATTGGATATTTTTTCCTGTTTTGTTGAAGATAAGTGGACCATGGAGTTGAGAGTCCATATCTGGGCTCTCTATTCTGTTCCATTGGTCTATGTGTTTTTTTGCCAGTACCATGCTTTCTTGGTGATCACAGCTTTGTAATAAAGCTTGAAATCAGGCAATGTGATGCTCTCTGCTTTGTTTTTCTTTTTCAACATTTCCTTGGTGATTTGGGGTCTTCTCTGGTTCCATATAAATTTTAGGATTGTTTGTTCCAGCATTTTGAAAAATGTTGTTGGCATTTTTATTAGGATAGCGTTGAAAATATAGATTGTTCTGGGCAGCATAGACATTATAACAATGTTTATTCTTCTGATCCATGGGCATGGAATGGTCTTCCATCTTTTTGTGTCTTCTTCAATTTATTTCATGAGTGTTTTGTAGTTCCTAGAGTATAGATCCTTTACCTCTCCGGGTAGGTTTACTCCAAGGTATCTTACATTTTTTGGTGCTATTGTACATAGAATCACTTCTCTAATTTCTCTGTCTACAGTTTCATTGTTAGTGTATAAGAAAGCAACTGACTTCTGTGCATTGATTTTGTATCCTGCCACATTACTGAATTGCTTTATGAATTCTAGTAATTTGGGGATGGAGTCTTTTGAGTTTTCCACATACAGTATTATGTTGTCTGCAAAGAGAGAGAGTTTAACTTCTTTGCCAATTTGAATATCTTTTATTTCTTTTTGTTGTCTGATTGCTGTTTCTAGGACTTCTAATACTACGTTGAACAATAGTGGCAAGAGTGGGAATCCTTGTCGTGTTCCTGATCTCAATGGAAAGGCTCTCATCTTTTCCCCATTGAGAATGATATTTATGAAGTTGAGGAATGTTCCCTCTATCCCTATACTCTGAAGAGTTTTAATCAGCAAAGGATGCTATATTTTGTCAAATACTTTTTCTGCATCAATTGAGAGGACCAAGAGATTCCTCTCTCTTCTCTTATTTATGTGTTCTATCACATTGACTGATTTGGGAATGGTGAACCACCCTTGCATCCCAGAGATAAATCCCACCTGGTCATGATGGTTAATTTTTTTAATGTACTATTGAATCCTATTAGCTAGGATCTTGTTGAGAATTTTGGCATCTATATTCATCAGGGATATTGGTCTGAAATTCTCCTTTTTGATGGGGTCTTTGCCTGGTTTTGGGATTAAGGTAATCCTGGCTACATAGAAAGAGTCTGGAAGTTTTCCTTCTGTTTCTGTTTCCTGAAACAGCTTCAGGAGAATCGGTATTATTTCTTCTCTGAATGTTTGGTAGAATTTCCTAAGGAATCCATCAGGCCTTGGACTCTTGTTTTTGGGAGGTTTTTGATCACTGCTTCAATCTTGTTACTGGTTATGGGTCTATTCAGGTTGTCAGTTTCTTCCTGTTTCAGTTTGGCAGTTTATAGGTTTCTAGGAATGCATCCATTTCTTCCAGGTTGCTTGATTTATTGCCATATAGCTGTTGATAATAATTTCTCATAATTGTATTTATTTCTTTGGTATTAATCATCTCTCCCATTTCATTCATAATTTTATTAATTTGGGTCCTTTCTCTTTTCTTCTGGATAAGTTTGGCCAGTGGTTTATCGATCTTGTTAATTCTTTCAAGGAATCAGCTTCTAGCTTCGTTAATGTGTTCTACTATATTTCTGGTTTCTAATTCATTGATCTCTGCTCTAATCTTAATTATTTTCTTTCCCATGCATGGGTTAGGATTAATATACTTTTTCTTTTTTTTTTTTAATCTGTATAGATATATAGATATGGATATACATATAAGCTTCAATGTAGTCCTGTTTTCCCTATTCAATGTTACCTTTATATGTGTATGTATATATAGATATACACACACACACACATATATATTCACCAGTTTTAACTTCCCTGTATCTCTGGGAAGTTGAGTTCTCTAACAAAGATAACAATATACACTCAGGAAGAACTGAAATATCCTTCCCCGTCCACTTTGAGGGATTATAGATGTGTTCTTATTTTTAAGCTTTTTGCAAAAACACCTAAATATGATCCAATGTGATTTTAATTTTAACCTTTATAAGATGCATCCTGTAAGTGGTTTTTGGTGCTTTTACAATAATCTTTAAATGCATATTAAAATGTTTATTTGAACTTGAAAATCAATTCAGACCTTCTCTGACTGAAATTAAATTGTTTAGCTGATTAGTTTGTTTGAGTAGGGACTGGTTTTACTAATTAAGTTAGTGAGTATCATTTTCCCACACATTGAACAAGCTAAGTTAGCATCTTCAACGTTTTTACAAGTATATACATAAATCATAGGATAAAATTTTAATCACAAATACTTTTTTGAAAAAGGTGTATATTTTAATTTGCTACTTTTATGAGTTTACTAGATTATAATTTTGCCTCTAATTGATAAAAGAGCACCGTGAATTTTTATGATTTAGTTCGTTTTAGTAAACATTTTAAGCAAACTTCTCAGAAGTTGAGAGATCTATTGAGTGAAAAGTAATTATTTGGTAAGTGAGATGATTTTCAATGCTCTTCCATAAAATTGAGGGAAGACTTAATTGAGTTGTTAGCCAATAGGTCATCACAATTTTTTATTATAAATCATTATGTGATTTTTGGCAAACTCAGAAAGCTGACTGACATTGCTAAAGATCAAATACTTCCAATTGTGATCTACTTTATTATACAGTTTACTCAGTGCTTACATCTTTTGGAAATAAAACAAAACAGGAATATAATTGAGACAAAATCTGTATCTATTCAGCCACCATTAAAGCATATTCATCTGTGAAAACACAGGCAGCTCATTAATTTCCTTAAAAAGACACCTTTCCACTAAATGCTTACTTTTTGGTTGATTATCTTATCTTGATCAAATCTGCTATAATAATATAATGAAACTCAATCAGAATAATTCTGTTAACATGCAATGGTTTATAATCCCAGATAATTAAAAATAAATTAATTAGGATTTATATGCAATGTGTTTGCAAAGAAAGAAAAAAGTTATTAAAAATACTTAAAAGCATGAAAGTAATTTGCAGAAGTATAATGGAAACATAAGTTAGAATATGGATTGAATGCAAAATTTGTCATTTTGTGTTTGAATGCTCACTCATTCATTTGTTTTTTTAGATGAATGAAAATGGTCAACAGATAATTCTGGTATTTAGATTCCATTGTTGCTTCAGAAAGAAGTCACTATTTCTACTCTTTTCTTGTAAAAGAATTTTCAGCAGAGAGAAAATTCAAAGACAAACTTCCAGACCTGTCTGAGTTCTGGGAATGGTTGTTTGATAGTGCTCACATCTCTGAGGTACAGTTTGCAAGGTTACTGGTTAATTTTAAGCACACCTAGCAATTATACATGAGCCCACCATCAATATCATGACTAAAGACATCCTATAATAAAGGAAATGCAATTATGAATTTATCTGAGACACTGCATTTGAATATTTAAGGTAGAATGAAACAACCCAATAAGGAAGCTCTCCATGATGAGTTCTAAAAGACAGTTTAAAGAGAATGGCTCCTTATCCATGCATGGAATTATGGCTTAGGATACACAATCTATGGAATTACTCTAATAATAGGTTAAGGCCAGACCAACTCTGACTCTAGATTGAGAGACAATCCATAAATAAAGCAGTAGATTGGTATAGCCCTTCTTCATTTATTTTGCTTGGGTCAGTTCATATTAGAGTACAATTCAGCCAAGCTCAAGTGTACCATCCCTCCAACCTATATGGTAGTTTCGTGAGGGCCCAGAGTCCTAAAGAAAGAAGCCTCTTAAGAGAACACAGTGAGCAAAATTGGTAGGATAAAATACAACACTGCCTAAGGCCCTTCCTACTCATTCAACTCACAGAATGCCTACCTTTACGATTCCTCTTTGAGTAAATATTGGAACTATGGCCAATATCATGCAAATGCTCTGAATTTGTGTTTAGAGGTTTGACCACAAGGGAATAAATAGTGAAACATGTGAAAATACACAGCCTTGCCAAGAATTTCCTTGGGCACTTTGGCATTGTTGTTTTCCTGAAATTGTGCCTTGGCACCAGGGAATCAAGCATTTTCTTCTGTTTCTTGCTAAGAATGTGTGCTGTTCACTTGCAATAGTTTAACCTGAAATGCCAAATAACAAATATTCATTGATACAGGCAAGTACTTATGGTGTGTTTTTTAGAGAACAATCTGTGTTTCAAATAAAGCTGTATCAGCTAAAAATAAAAATAAAATAACTTATGATAGCCAAATAAAGGTAAAAAATGTAAAAGGGTTGAATAAATAGATGCAACAGATTTTAAGGTAAATTGCTATTTCCGATGTCTTTATAACAGATTGGTAGTGAGAGAATCACAAAGGCATTGAGGTTTTGTATGTTATCCATTACAAATAATAAAGAAAGCATTTGTATATCCCCCAAGTTGAACTTAAGCAGTAAATGGATCAACCCAAATTTTCAAACAGTTAGAAACCTACTGTGGGACATTCAGAGGACACAGATATTTTTCTAATGCAGGAAAAGGAAAAAAAAAAAAAAAACCTAAATCTTATCTACTGATGATTTAGCATGAATAGTTCTATGTCCCTGAAACTCCCTCTGATTAGGCTGCACTCAATGAAGGCTGTAGAGAACAAGAAAACTTTTAAAGATTCCACCTGCAACCACATGTACATTTTGTAGTAATCTCTGAAATTAAACAGCACATTGTCAAGATATAGGTGAATTTTTTTGCACATGGAATTAAATATTGAGTATTGAGAACTAGTTGATTAAGAAAACACTTGATTTAATATTTGAAAGGAGAATCCTTGTACACTGTTAGAAAATATTTAACTAATGATAATGAAGCCATTAGCCAATCTCCTTGCTTCATATCTTTTTACTACATTCAACTGTAGTTTTACTGTCAAACTAAAGAGCTTATGCTCTGGAATCCTGCACTTGCATGGGTCTCTTGCAGGCCCTGAAAGGCCTTAGAGACCTAAGGTCATGCATTTAGTAAAACCTGAAAAGTAAAAAATTTCAAATTTTTTTTTCTTGAAAAGTTTCCTCCAAATGGTATAATATTACAGGGACAATAAAATCCAGGTCTACTCCTAGAAATGTCAGTATTTTTTGGCTGCAATATAAATAAAAGTTTTAAGTTTAGACTTAGTTTCACAAAGTCTGGATTGTTTTGTTCCCCTAACAGTAGAGTTATCTGTGTATTTCTTAGCTACTATAATCTATAATTTTTAAACCAATGGGTCCACAGAATTGGAAAAATTCCAGGGTGCTAAAAAACCCTAACATTTATTTTCCTTATGACCACGAAGAACACAGACCATCTATTTCTGATCCACAAATAAATCTCATAGAAAAACACAATGGCTAGGTTTAAAGTCTTGCTAATATTAGAAACCAGTGCAACTGAAGAAACAAAGAGTTATAAGAACTGACCTAAAAATAATTCTGCCAAACAGACATAGTTTTCAATATTTGCATAATTTACCCCTAAATATACCACTACATTGTTCTATCAGATCAGTCAGAGGCAGAACTTGAAAGCATTCTGAGTTAAAATGTTTTCCTCTGAATTTATCCCAAATCTAATAAAATATTTCCTGTTGTGTCCTAAACCCATAACTCTCTAAAGAGATGTCTAGTCCTATTTATTAAAAACAAAACAAAATAAAACAAAATACTCTATCCCCTTTTCTGGAGTCTGGATTTTTTTTTTCTTAGCCTAATAATTTTTAGAAAAACACTGGAACACAAATGGAATTTATAATTTCATTATTCCCTAATTACGTCAAGAGGTGTTAAGACAAACACCCATAAATATGAAGTGAATTTTACAAAGTGAAAAAGAAAATAGGAAAGTATTTTAATGCTCTTTAATGTTTCTAAGAATATAATCTCGTATGAAAAATGGATCTTTACAGGTGGACAGGCAGGTAGATAGATTTTTTTTTTTTTTTAAAGTAGGCTCCACAGCCAGTGTGGAGTCCAACACAAGGCTTGATCTCATGACCCTGAAATCAAGACCTGAGCTGAGAGCAAGGATCAGATGCATAACCTACTGAGCCACCCATGAGTTTCTACTTCTTTACATTTTATCATAAGTACTATGATAGAATGTTTGCTTAGTTTCATGATTCTGAGAGATAAAATTTCCAAATTATAAGCTTGTTATTATACTCATAGCTAGTACTTATCACACAATGAATTAAAACATATCTAGTTTCAGAATATATATTCAGAAGTCATTCCTTATGCAGAAAAAAATCTATCCAGAAGAGATATGATAAAAATTTATGATTGACCCAAGAACATCTTTTATATCAAGTTATATAATAAAGCTGACAGCCTTAAACATGGCAACAAGATGATACAAAAATGAAAAAAAATTCGTTAAAAAATGGTATCCAAAAGCAGTCTAATAAATAAAGATGGTCTATTTTCCAGAAATAGCTACTCAAGAATCAATTAATGGTAGGGGCATGTAGGCACTTTTGATTTCAGCTCAGGTCATGATCTCAGGGTTCCGGGATCGAGCCCCATGGCCAGCTCCTCCCTCAGCAGGGAGTCTGCTTGAGGATTCTCTCTCCCCTCTCCCTCCACCCCTCCCCCTGCTCATGTGCTCTCTCCTTCTCTCTCTCTCTAGCCTGGGTGGCTCAGTGGGTTAAAATAAATAAATCTTAAAAATAAAATAAAATGGAGGGAAACAGAAATGTGCACACAAAAGTGTAATATGTTGGAAAATGACCACAGTTGAGAAATGTGTTAAATTTGTAAGATCTAGAAATGGTACTAAAAACTCCTAATAGTAAACAATGGTTTACATATTATTTTCAAATATGCATTATATGTATACATATATATATGTATATATATATATATAAAAACTGGATAACCACTGATGACTCAGTTCATATTCAACTTTGCTAAGTATTCTTTTTTTTTTAGAATTTTATTTATTTATTTAGAGAAAGAATGTACGTGCAAGTGGGGGGAGGAGAAGAGAAGAGGGAGAGAAAAATCTCAAGTAGACTCTGTGCCAATTGGGAGTCCCACGCAGGGCTTGTTCTCACTACCTTGAGATTGCAACCCCAGCTGAAACCAAGAGTCAGATGCTTAACCAACTAAGTGACCCAGGTGTCCCTTTACTAAGTATTTTTTTAATGTATTTTATTTTTTTTAAAGATTTTATTCATTTATTTGACAGACAGAGATCATAGGTAGGCAGAGGGGCAGGCATAGAGAGGAGGAAGCAGACCCCCTGCTGTGCAGAGAGCCTGATGTGGGGCTCAATCCCAGGACCCTGGGATCATGACCGGAGCCAAAGGCAGAGGCTTTAACCCACTGAGCCACCCAGGCGCCCCTACTAAGTATTTTAAAAGACAGCTCATACACACACAAAAAGGATTCTAATCTTAATCCCAGACAGTTCACCTACAAATCAGAAAAAACATCATATAGCACTTGTACCAAACACAGGCTTTGAAATGTTTATCTGCAGGTCATATGTGTCAAATGCACAGATTCAACACAAAAGACAGAAATGCTGTTAATGGTAGAAAGTGAAGTCTATTTGCAGTATATCACATGGCACAATCATAGATATAATTCTTTTTTTTTTTAAAGAATCTTTTTTTTAAAGATTTTATTTATTTATTTGACAGACAGAGATCACAAGTAGGCAGAGAGGCAGGCAGAGAGAGAGGGGGAAGCAGGCTCCCTGCTGATAAGAGAGCCTGATACAGGGCCCAATCCCAGGACCCGGAGATCATGACCCGAGTCGAAGGCAGAGGCTTAACCCACTGAGCCACCAAGGTGCCCCATAGATACAATTCTTTAAAAAAAAAAATCAGGAAATCTTTATGGTCAAATTTCAGATCAAATCTGTCAATTAGTGACTTAGGGTAATCACATTACTTCTGTTTAGACTTTTCGATCCATGATCTATAGTCTACAGGATCTTTGGAGGATCAAACAAGGTAATGCACATGAAAGAGTTCTAGAACAGTTAAAAAAATAAAGTCTAGTTCCTCTTCCTCCACCAAGATCATCTCTGGTTACCTTTTCAGTTATACAGCTACAATACCATTACCCATTCTAGGCCTAAAGAGAAAGAATTTTAACCTGGTTGGTTAGAGTCTGAGAATGGATTGAATCTACTGATGATATCATCTACTTTAAAATATGTGCATTAGGCACCTTTCACCCCCTCACTCACCATGTCTTACTTCAATGCTCTTCATTTCTGACTTAATTTTGCTCCTCGATTTAGCAAGCCAAAAAAAGGTAAGATCACAAGTTCTAGATATGTGGTGGGGATCAGAGAATAGGAAGACACAATCTAGTGTTAACTCTAGTGTTAACTAGACACAATCTAGTGTTTACTCTAACTCATTAGAGTAAAGTGAAAACAAATAGAAATCTTTCATAATTTTTATAATCGAAAAAAATCATAAATGCATTATTTTTCTGTACATATTTTTAAATTGTATTAAGTGATAATTTAATACAACTATTTAATAATTGTGTTAAATGATAATATCATTATATGTCTATAGCTAATGGAGTAATTTCTGCTTAACTAGTAACTTAAAATGTTTAGAGCCTTTACTCCATATTATTATGTCACTATATGTGTGTAAGTGCCTTTCTTGGTAGTTAACTCTCACTCATGTTAAAAATAAAGAATACTAAACCTTAAAAAAAAAAAAAATACTAAATCTTGCCTGCCAGACTTTAGGGGAAAAAAAATCAGACTGCATAGACCTCTTCATCTATAAAATTCCTAATTATTTTGCTATCTACTCTGTCAATATTCTTTAAAGGAAAACTAAAATAATTTTCTGCTAGATTCAGATTCATGGAGGTAGAGTCTATGAGGAATGCCAACATGGCTGGAATGGAACTGGGATACTCTTAAGGATGCTCTGTTGGAGACAACAATAAAGCCATATTACCCTATTGGCTTTGGTTCAGCTCACCATTTGATGTGAAACCATCTTATCATTCTACTCTCTAAGCTTTCTTTAGATTTTAAGTACTAAAGAGTACCAAATCCAAAATTCCAGACCAAAACTCTAATGATTATAGCAAAGGACAAACAAGTTCTTTCCAGCATTTTCAGCAGTGTATATCACTGACATTTAAAAATCAGTCAAGTCATAAATATTGTTTCATTCAAGCCTCAGAAATAAAATCTGCTCTGTTCCCAGATCTGTATTCCTGATTGCATTTAGTGACATCATTATCCAATCAAGCCAGAGAGCTAGACATCACCTTAGATAATTCTTTGTGTTCCATATCTTATATCAAAACACTTACAAAGTACTGCCAATTTTAATTCCTAGTTGTACTTTGAAACCATTCCCTTCTTTTAATATTTACTCTGTTTCCTTACTTGAAGCTTGTATCACCTTTTACTGGACACAAATAGATGATCAGAATGATCTTTCAAAGAGCATACTATTGATCATGGTTTTTCTTCTCAAAACCCTTAACTGACTATCAGCTTCAGAATAAAGATCAAATATGTAAAAATAAGATATGACCCATTCATCGTATTACCTGTCTTTAACTTTAAAATTTTCCACTTTGCTTTTAATAGTCTTTCATTACCTATTATTTCTGTGAGTGTTATTTTAACACATCTTATAAACATTGAGTGCCTACTATGTTTTAGGCAGCTTTAGTCATTGAGGGTACAAAATGAACAAAAGAGAATTAAATTTATTCTTCTTCTATCACATTCATTTTAATTCTTCCTGCTTGGAAAGACTTTTTTGCCATCATAGAAAATGTCCATATAAATTCCAAAATTCATCTTAACTGTAATTCCCTGTGGACTTTATCTCTTACGAAGAGATATTTCCTCTTTACTTTGCATGTATCACAACTGTTACAAGTTTGCATTACAACATGTATTACTCTGTTTCTGATCCATCTGTCTCCCTCACCAGAGTGTAAATTCTTTTGTGTCATTCACTGTGGGATTGGTGACTAACCCACTGAATTTCTACTTTGTTGTTTATGTACAGAGTTTCTTCCATTAAATTATTTGTTGATTTAAATCTTTACTTGAAATTTAGCGACTTTTGTACCAATTTCTAGGGCAATCAATGACCCTTCATCCCTTCTGTCATTATCATCATTATTGTGGATGCTGTGGTTAACCCTCCAACATTCATTCTAACCCCAGAAGAAAAGTTTAGAATCCTAAGCCAGTGACAGAAAGCTCCTCCTTCTTGCTGTCACAGTATGGGGAAGATTAGAACTAAACTAATCTGAACCAATAAAATGGGAGAAAAGATTTGGTTAGGGCTTGTTTCTACAGTAAAATGCACTTAAAAATGTAGTTTGTCATGCAATATTATGATGTCTCCATTTCTCTTATTGTGTTTTTCTAGGCTAGAGATATTGCCTGAGTGAATTTTAAAAACAAATGAAATTAAACGACAAATGACATGTTTTTTTCAATGTTAACTTTGGTGTTTTTAAAAATCAATGCAGAAAAATTCTATCAGTTTAGAGGTAATTTACAAAGTTTGCCTTTTGTCCTGATTCCTTAGTAATTATTCTAACTTCTCTTTCTCTAGTGCCAGTCTCCTAAGTTTCTCTTTTTAACATAATGTTGCTAATTATTAGTAAAGCAGCACAGTGAGTGCTGTAGTGTGAATAGCTGGTAGTCCTATGTATTCTTCCTCTGGGACATCAAGCATTGTTGATCCGGCAGCCCTAGTGTTCTACATATTATGTTCTGATAGTATGGTTCCTCCTTTGTCAGAATTTTCTGTGCATTAAATCATCTATTTGTTTAATAATTGGCAGACACATAATAATTGGCAGACACATAAAACTTCTTGTAGATGGAAAGATGCTTTCTTAAATATCCAATAAATGAAGCTGTAGTGACAAAATTAAAACAAAATTTATAATAAAAATTAACAAGTTAGGGATGCCTGGGTGGCTCAGTTGGTTAAGCAGCTGCCTTCGGCTCAGGTCATGATCCCAGCGTCCTGGGATCGAGTCCCACATCGGGCTCCTTGCTCGGCAGGGAGCCTGCTCCTCCCTCTGCCTCTGCCTACCACTCTGTCTGCCTGTGCTTGCTCTCTCTCTCTCTCTAATAAAAAAAAAAAAAAAAGTTAAAAAAAATTAACAAGTTAACTGTGCAAGGATTTATATAGAGTGGAAAAAGTAATGTGCTGAAGAAAAGGGAATCTCCAAAATATATTTTGATCCATTGATGAAGAGATTGATGAAGATGAAACCCTTGAACATTCTTTCCATTCACCTGGCCTAAAAGATCTCTATAGAAATTAATATTGTTAAATAATAGTTATTTTTTCTAAAAACAACTTATATGATGTCTCTCCCCTTTTAGATTATCTTTTAGATCATGATAGTCTCTGTAGGTACTTCTTTCAAACCTGTTTCCATCAACTATCTTTAGGATATTTTCCCTTGTCTTAAATTCCTCTTTCCGCTGAAGAACACTCTTGAATTCCCCCCTTCCATGGTAATTTTTCACTTGCCCTTCTAGGTTGCCAACTGGGGACATAGTGGAGGCACCGTTGTCCTCTACTTCCTAAAATTAGCTGTGAACCAACTAATCAATAGCATAAAATTACTGCTTTTAGCTACTGGTTGGCCTCAGGGGTCCCAGGAGATTTTCCTGAGGTTCAAGTCAGTGTCTTCTGGCTTCTTGAAGGCAGAGGTTTAAAACTGAGTGGAAAGGACGGTGACTGCATTAGCATGCTATCTCTAGGGCACCTCACCCTTCATTTTCTTCTAAAGGAAGAACAACTCACACATTTCCTTATATCTCTGGATTCTTTTTCCTTATTTTTATTATTTTTCCCTTACTTTTATTTTTCTTTATTTTTTTAAACATTTTGCTCCTTTCTTTTTTTTTTTTTTTTTAGATTTTATTTATTTATTTGACAGACGGAGATCACAAGTAGGCAGAGAGGCAGGTAGAGAGAGAGGAAGGGAAGCAGGCTCCCTGCGGAGCAGAGAGCCCGATGTGGGACTCTATCCCAGGATCCTGGGATCATGACCTGAGCTGTAAGCAGAGGGTTTAACTCACTGAGCCACCCAGGCGCCCCTATTTTTATTTTTTTAAAGTGGTTCCCTTTCTTTTTTTATTTTATTTTATTTTTTTATTAGACAGAGATCACAACTAGGCAGAGAGGGAGGTAGAGAGAGAGGAAGGGAAGCAGGTTCCCTGCTGAGCTGAGAGCCCAACGCAGGGCTCAATCCCAGGATCCTGGGATCATGACCTGAGCTGAAGGCAGAGGCTTTAACCCACTGAGACACCCAGGCGCCCCTTTCCCTTATTTTTAATAGGCATCTACAGTATACCTCAGCAAGCTCATTGGTCCTAGGACTCACCCAGAAACATGAGCAAAGCAACAGAAGGTTCTGGCAATTGTGCAACACAGCTGTGAAAGAACTGCTCTCCTCACACCACAATTGCAAACACACTAGGCAAGGTTTCTCAAAGTGCTCCATGGTAGAAAAGGTACATTTTATACCTACTGCATTAGAACCCTTGGGGATGGAAAAAGAAATCTGCTATTATGAATGATCAGTATCCTAAAGTGATTCTTTAGCACCTAAGGGTTAACTTGGAATTAAGATTTGAACTCATACCATTTTCTTTCTCTGAGGCAAGGTTGCAGCGGGCCAGTAGTACTGCCAGGTGTAGACATTCAATAAGATAAAGAGACAAAAACCAGTGGCAAGCAAATTATTGAAATGCCAGTAAAAGGTAGAATGAATGTCAAAACATAGTCCATATTTTAGAAACAGAGCAATGCGCTGGGCTATGTTAGAATTTGGAGCTAGTAAACAAGATATAAAAAATCCAGGAGAATAACTATGAGAAACCTGTAGACCACTCTACCTTTAAAAACTCACAGGGTCAATGAAGAGTTGATTTTTTAAAAAATAAATTTCTCCATTTGTATGTCTTTCAAGGAAGACATATAAATGGTATATGAAAAGATATTCAATATCACTAATCATCAATCAAAACAGCAATGAAATATCACCTCACACCTGCCAGGGTGGCTATTTAAAAAGAAAACAAAAGGCAGCAAGATTTGGCAAAGATGTGGAAAAAACAGAACCCTTATATTGTTGGTGGTAACGTAGAAAGGTGTAGCCCTTAGAAAACAGTATGGAAGTTGCTCAAAATATTAAAAATGGAACCACTGTATGAGCAAACAATCCGATTTCTGAGTATTTATCAAAAAAAATCAGAATCTCGAAGAGATATTAGCACTTTCCCATGTTCATTTAAGTACTTATTATTCACAATAGCAAAGATGGAGAAACAATCTAAATGTCCCTTGATAGATTAGATGGCTAAAAAAATGCAGTACGTACACACATTGCAATATTACTCAGCCTTAAAAAAGAAGGAAATTCCAGGTTGCCTGGGTGGCTCAGTCGGCTGAACAACCAACTCTTGATTTCAGCTCAGATCATAATGTCAGGGTCCTGGGATCAAGTCCCCTGCCGGGATCAAAGCTCAGCAGGGAGTCCACTTGGGGATTCTCTCTCTTCCTTGGCTTTTCCCCTCCCCATCCTCACACACATGCTTGTACTCTCTCTCTAAAATAAGTAAATAAATCTTTTTTTTTTAAGATTTTATTTATTTATTTCAGAGAGAGAGGGAGAGGTGGGGGTGAGAGGCAGAGGGAGAAGCAGACTCCCTACCAAGCCTGGAGTTGATGCAGCGCTTGATCCCAGGACCAAGGATCACGACCTGAGCCAAAGGCAGATGCTTAACTGATGGAGCCACCAGGTGCCCTTAAAGAAATCTTTTTTTTTTTTTTTAATGTAAATTCCACAGTATGGGACAGCATGGATGAACCTTGAGGACATTATGCCAAGTAAAATAAGCTGGTCACAGAAGGACAAATACTACATGATTCCACTTATAGGAAGTATTTAAAATAGTCTAGTTCACAGAATCGAGAGTAGAATGGTGGTTGCTGGGGTGGGGGAGACGGGAAATGGGGAGTTACTAATCCAAATGCATAAGGTTTCAGTTAAGCAAGATAAGTTATAGATATTTGCTGTACAACACGGTCCCTATAGCTAACAATACTGAATTATGCACTTAAAAATGTGTTAAAAGGGAGGGAGGAGTCAAGATGGCGGAGAAGTAGGAGGCTGAGACGACATCAGCCAACAGGAGATCAGCTAGATAGCCTATCAAACCATTCCGAACACCTACAAATCCAACAGGAGATCGAAGAGAAGAAAAACAACAATTCTAGGAACAGAAAATCGACCACTTTCTGAAAGGTAGGACCAGCTGAGAAGTGAATCCAATGCGACGGGAAGATAGACCCCAGGGGGAGGGGCCGGCTCCCGGCAAACAGCGGAGCACAAAATCAGAACTTTTAAAAGTCGGCTCCACGGAGGGACATCACTCCAGAGGCTAAACTGGGGTGAAGACCTCACGGGGACAGCGTGGACTCAGGTCCCACGGGGTCACAAAAGGATCGGGGGTGTCTGAGTGTCGCAGAGCTCACAGGTATTAGAGCGGGGAAGTCGGCTGCGGAGACAGAGCCGAGATTTCCTAGTGGTCTGTGACACGGACCGGTGCTCTGTGGCACTGGCCGGTGCTCTGTGCGAGGGGTCCCACAAGATCCGGGGAGACTCCAACCCGGGAGAGCTCAGGGATCTACGGGGTCCGGAGACTCCAGGTGGGACTCTGCCAGAGACAGAGATGCTTGGTCACAGGCTGGGTGAGCTGGGAGCACTCCCAGAAGCCAGTGAGACGGGACTGCTGACGCACGATTTTCTCTGAGCGCTGTCTGTGGGCGCGCACGGTCTGCGGGTGCGCAGTGGCGGCGGGCCCGCGGGGTCTGCGGGCCTGCGGTGTCTGCGGGCGGACACGCGCGCGCACTCTCCGGCGCAAACGTGGGCTAGGGAGACTGGAGGGATTAAACGCTTTTCTCTGAAGGCGCACTGGAGACTGGGGCCCCTAGCTCTCGGCTCCTCTGAACCGGAGATTGGGAGGCCGCCATTGTCATTCCCGTCCTCCAGAACTCTACAGAAAGCGCGTTCAGGGAACAAAAGCTCCTGAAAGCAAACCTGAGAGGATTACTTAGCCCGGCCCCTGGTAAGGGCGGTGCAACTCCGCCTGGGGAAAAGACACCTGAGAATCACTACAACAGGCCCCTCCCCCAGAAGATCAAAGAAATACAGCCAAGACCAAGTTCACTTAACAAGGAGAACAGCGGATTCTTATCTGGACAAAATGACAAGGCGGAAAAACTCACCACAAAAAAAAAGAGCAGGAGACAGGACCGAAGGCTAGGGACCTAATCAATACAGACATTGGTAATATGTCAGATCTGGAATTCAGGATGACGATTCTCAAGGTCCTAGCCGGGCTCGAAAAAGGCATGGAAGATATTAGAGAAACCCTGTCAGGAGAAATAAAAACCCTTTCTGGAGAAATAAAAGAAATAAAGTCTAATCAAGTTGAAATAAAAAAAGCTATTAATGAGGTGCAATCAAAAATGGAGGCTCTTACTGCTAGGATAAATGAGGCAGAAGACAGAATTAGTGATATAGAAGACCAAATGGCAGGGAATAATGAAGCAGACCAAAAGAGAGACAATCAACTACTGGACCACGAGGGGAGAATTCGAGAGATAAGTGATGCCATAAGACGAAACAACATTAGAATAATTGGGATTGCAGAAGAAGAAGAAAGAGAAATAGGAGCAGAAGGTATACTGGAGAGGATTATTGTAGAGAATTTCCCTAATATAGCAAGGGGAACAAGCATCAAAATCCAGGAGGCCCAGAGAACACCTCTCAAAATCAATAGGAATCAACCCACACCCCGCCACCTAATAGTAAAATTTACAAGTCTTAGGGACAAAGAGAAAATCCTGAAAGCAGCACAGGACAAGAAGTCTGTAACGTACAATGGTAAAAATATTAGATTGGCAGGAGACTTATCCACAGAGACCTGGCAGGCCAGAAAGAACTGGCATGATATATTCAGAGCACTAAATGAGAAAAACATGCAGCCAAGAATACTTTATCCAGCTAGGTTATCATTGAAAATAGAAGGAGAGATTAAAAGCTTCCAGGACAAACAAAAACTGAAAGAATTTGTAAACACCAAACCAGCTCTACAGGAAATATTGAAAGGGGTCCTCTAAGCAAAGAGAGACCCTAAAAGTATTACCAGAAAGGGACAGAGACATTATACAGTAACAATCACCATACAGGCAAATCAATGGCACTAAACTCATATCTCTCAATAGTTACCCTGAATGTAAATGGGCTAAATGCCCCAATCAAAAGACACAGGGTTTCAGAATGGATAAAAAAACAAACCCCATCAATATGCTGCCTACAAGAAACTCATCTTAGACCTGAAGACACCTCCAGATTGAAAGTGAGGGGGTGGAAAACAATTTACCATGCTAATGGACATCAGAAGAAAGCTGGGGTGGCAATCCTTATATCAGATCAATTAGATTTTAAGCCAAAGACTATAATAAGAGATGAGGAAGGACACTTCATCATACTCAAAGGGTCTGTCCAACAAGAAGATCTAACAATTTTAAATATCTATGCCCCTAACATGGGAGCAGCCAACTATATAAACCAATTAATAACAAAATCAAAGAAACACATTGACAAGAATACAATAATAGTTGGAGACTTTAA
>ML098841.1:0-10226 GCA_003697995.1 Taxidea taxus jeffersonii
TTTTTTTTTTTTTAAGATTTTATTTATTTATTTATTTGAAAGAGATCACAAGAAGGCAGAGAGGCAGGCAGAGACAGAGAGGGAAGCAGGCTCCCCGCAGAACAGAGAGCCTGATGTGGGGCTCGATCCCAGGACCCTGGGATCATGACCTGAGCTGAAGGCAGAGACTTTAACCCACTGAGCCACCCAGGTGCCCCTGGCTGTTGAGTTTTAAAAGTTATTTATATATTTTGGACTCTAACCCTTTATTGGATATGTTTTTGAAAATATCTTCTTCCATTTTGTAGATTACCTTTTAGTTTTGTTGATTGTTTTCCTTTGCTGTACAGGAGCTTTTTATTTTGATGTAGCCCCAATTGTTTACTTTTGCTTTTGTTTTCCCTTGTCTCAGTAGACATGTCTATAAAACAGTTGCTGTAGCCAGTGTCAGAAATGTTACTGCCTGTGCTATCTTCCAGGATTTTTATGGCTTCAGGTCTCACTTTTAGGTCTTTAATCCATTTTGAATTTATTTTTGTATGTGGTATAAGAAAGTGATTGATCTTCATTCTTTGCATACTACTGTCCAGTTTTCTGAAACACCATTTGTTGAAGAGTCTTTTTCCCATTGGATATTCTTGCCTCCTTTGTCGAAGATTAATTGACCATAAAATTGTGGGTTTGTTTCTGGGTTTTCTATTCTGTTCCATTGATCTGTGTGTCTCTTTATTTGTGCCAGCACCATAGTGTTTTGATTACCACAGCTTTATAATATAAATTGAAGTATGAAATTGTGATGTCTCCAGCTTTGTTTTTCTTTTCCAAGATTGCTTTGGCTATTAAGGTTTTTTTGGGGTTTCATTTTTGCTTTTCTTTTGTGGTTCCATATAAATTTTAGGATTGTTTGTTCTAGTTCTGTGAAAAATGCTGTTGGTGTCTTGATAGGGATTGTATTAAATGTGTAGATTCTTTGGGTACTATAGATATTTTAGCAGTACTTGTTTTTGCAATGCATGAGCATGAAATGTCTATTTCTTTGTGTCATCTTTAGTTTTTTTCATCAGTGTTTTATAATTTCAGAGTACCAGTCTTTTACTTCTTTGGGTAGATTTATTCCTCAGTATTATTTTTGTTGTGATTGCAAGTGGGATTGTGTTTTTAAATTTTTTTTCTTGCTGCTTCATTATTGGTTTATAGAAATGCAACAAATAATAGAAATGCAACCCATGTGGAGTGGTTAAATATTTGTAATTGTTATATCGTCTTTTTGGATTGTTCCCTTTATTATTATACTGCCTTTCTTTGTCTCTTGATATAATCTTTGTTTTATTTATTTATTTATTTATTTATTTTTAAAGATTTTATTTATCTATTCGAGAAAGAGAACAAGAGAACTAGAGAGAGCATGAGTTGGGGGCCTGGGGAAAAGGAGAAGCAGACTCCCTGCTGAGCAGGGAGCCTGATGTGGGACTCGATCCCAGGACCCTGAGATCATAACCTGAGCCGAAGGCAGCGGTTTAACCCACTGAGCCACCCAGGTGCCCCCATGAAGAAAACTTTCTTGTGACATTTCAAAATATCAAGATTATAAAGAAAGTATGTGCCAAACAGATTCTGGAGAAAAGAAACAAAAGTCTACAGATTAGGAAACGTGGATGATTAAGGCAGTAGAACATGGATACTACAAAACAGTAGAACAGTTTCATCAAAGCTTTGAAGAAAAATGAATTTAACTTAGAATTCTATACCCAAGCAAACTGTCAAAAATGTGAGGTCAAACAAAATAAAGTTATTTTTACACAAAATGTTAAGATAAATGAAGAGATAGTGACATTTATCTCTCAGATAGCTGAGGATTTTGATTGTCAAAACAAGTATGGAAACCAAGAAAGTGTACAACAACTCATGGAACTTACCCAAAAGTCCAGTGAGTACAAGTTCCAGAAGACATTTGTGCAGCAAGCAATACAAGCAATGATACTATATTAAAGTAAGAATTGTTATGTCCAAGAAGACTGGAATAAAAGTTGGTAAATTAGAATTAACAGGCAGGGTAATATTAAGACTGTGGTTAAATATACATTCTTCTTGTCAACAGCGATGGTCAGAAAGTTTAGGAGATAGAAAATAGGTAAATAAATTAGTGTCCATCTATTAAGTAGACTCAAAGTAATATAATTTTGGTAATTTTTTAAAGATTTTATTTATTTGAGAGAGATAACAAGAGAGAGAACAAGCTGTGGAGGGGAAAAGGGAGACAGAGAAGCAGGCTCCCTGCTGAGTGGGGAGCCCCACATGGAGCTTGATCCCAGAACCCTGAGATCATGACCTGAGCAAAAGCAGATGCTTAACCAACTGAGCCACCCAGACACCCCTCATTTTGATAAATTAGTGGAGTATAAGAAGAGACTCTTGACCTTGAGGTAGCATAGTACTTCTTGGTTCTGTTCTACATGGTATTCATATAAACTCTGATGTTGTGCATGCTGTGTATTTATTTTAATTTTTTTAACTGAACATTAAAAAGATTAAAATTTTTAAAGAATTAGTTTTAAGTCTAAAGTATGTGTCTCAATAATGGTTATAGAGGGGCGCCTGGGTGGCTCAGTGGGTTAAGCCACTGCCTTCGGCTCAGGTCATGATCTCAGGGTCCTGGGATCGAGTCCCACATCGGGCTCTCTGCTCAGCAGGGAGCCTGCTTCCCTCTTACTCTCTCTGCCTGCCTCTCTGCCTACTTGTGATCTCTCTCTCTGTCAAATAAATAAATAAAATCTTTAAAAAAATGGTTATAGAAAATAACCTACATTTTACTAATCTAAAAATTATTTTTAAAAAGTAGATGTGGGGCACCTGTGTGGCTCAGTCAGTTAAGTGTCTACCTTCAGCTCACATCATGATCCCAGGATCCTGGGATTGAGTTCTTTTCATCGGGGAGCCTACTTCTCCCTCTGCCTATTGTTCCCTTCTGCTCTGCTCTCTTCCTCTCTCACTCCCTCTCAACTAAATAAAATCAATAAAAATCCTTAAAAAAAAAAAAAAGTAGATGTGACATGGGCATCTGGGTGGCTCAGTCGATTAAAGTGCTGACTCTTGGTTTCGGCTGAGGTTGTAATCTCGTGAGTTATGGGATCAAGCCCTGTGTCAGGCTCCTCATTCAGCATGAGATTCTCTTCCTCTGCTCCTCTCCCTGTCCCACTCTAAATATATATATATATATATAATTTTTTTTTAAGTATATGTGACAGAAGTTGGGAATGACAGGCATGATTGCTACTACAAAGATATTTATTCCATATGGCAGTTCTCAAACTTTGTTGCACTTTAAAATTGCCTGGGAGCTTCAAAATCTTGATGCCCAAACTACATCAAACTGCACCTTAACAGTGAAAACCCCAGGGTGGAACCTGGGTGTTAATTTGCTTGTTTGTTGTTTTACATTTTCCAGGTGATTCCAGTGTATAGTCAAATTTGAGAACTGGTGGTCAAGTTCATGAACTGGAACTAGAATCTGAAAGATATGCTTGAAAGTTACAAATGTGACTAATAGTAGAATCATTCTAATAATTGTTATAATTGGTTAAAAAAAAGAGTTGGTGAGGTAGGAAGATGTTAGAAGTGAGCCAAATTTTCCTTAGTGGGAGGCCACATCTTCTTTCATAGTGGGGTGTGGTGACCAGCCAAGAGTCTACATTTTGATTCAGAGTTCATTTGTTAGGTGTTTTATTTTATGTTCAAAAGGGAAATGCCCCTTTAGTCATGTTTGTAATTTTATGAAGATCTGTACCATCTTTTTATATAGATTGAGTTAATTAGAACTAGATCAGTGAAGTAGTTATGAATAAATTATTATATGAATGTTAAAATCAACTTCTTCTGGCAAACATAATTTACATTTTTTAGTGAATAGATAATTTTTGTATAAAAGATATTTAACAAATGTCATTTCCTCTGACATACATTTTAGACACAAGATTACATGTTAATACTCTTTAGATTATTGAAGTTATTTATCTTTCTTAGCAAACAACATGGGCAGAAACTCAACTTTTTTGAACATGAGGCAGAAAATAATTCTGGTTTTGTTTTAAACTCTATAGTAATAGGAATGTAAATATATTCCAGCCTTTTTCTTCTCTAATTGTCTCAACATTGCATCATCCTTGCCATGCATTGGAATTCCTCGAGGAGTCTGTAAAAAATAAGCCTCCTATTTTTAAAAGTTATTCATCGAGGGGCGCCTGGGTGGCTCAGTGGGTTAAAGCCTCTGCCTTCGGCTCAGGTCGTGATCCCAGGGTCCTGGGATCGAGCCCCGAATCGGGCTCTGGTCCGCAGGCAGTCTGTTTCCTCCTCTCTCTCTGCCTGCCTCTCTGCCTACTTGTGACATCTGTCTGTCAAATAAATGAATAACTTTTTTTTTTTAAGATTTTATTTATCGAAATTGTCAACTGGACCTAGTGCTCAGACCTTAGAGATACTTTTCTCGTCAGGCTAGAATTAAAGATTTTGAATTTGTGATTTTCTGGTTTCACAGAAGTTAGTAAATAATATCTGAATTTGATGAATAATGAAACTTCAAAATAATGATATTAAAATTAAAACATTGCCTTTGACAAGTGGAATTAGGACTGGGGTGAAGACAGATAAAGGTGGGGACAATTGCTCTTTTGTATAAGCTCCTTTTACTATGCACTTTTTAAAAATAAGAACTATGCTTATGAACTACATTAATTTAAGAAATTAATAGTTGTAAAAGTATTACTCCCTTATATTTTAAAATAGTACAATGATTTTTTTAAAAAAATTATTTGAGAGAGAGAGAGAAAACGAGCAGTGGGGAGAGGGAGGGAGAGAAACAGGCTCCCTGCTGAGCAGGAAGCCCAGTGCAGGGCTCAACGCTTAACTGACTGAGCCATCTAGTCACCCCAACAATATAGTATTCTTTATGTGACTCAGAATATATAAAATCAGTAAATAAGATATCATTATTTTATATTAAAAATAATTCTAAAAATAGTTTTTAGGAAGTTTTGGATTGATTTTTTAGAATAAACTTTTTACTAAATATATTTTATGTTTGATAAGTGCCTTCGTCATAAGTGAACAGCTGTTTTTCACGAAGAGAACACTCCTATATAACCAGTGTTCAGGTCAAAAATTACATATTGCCTGAATCCAAGAAGTCCAGAGTGTGCTGTCTTCCAATCACTGTTCCTTCTTCCCCCACTGTCCCACCAGCCAAAATTCTAACTTTGAACACCATTGGATAGCTTTTTTAGTTTCTGAGCATTATGTAAGTGGAATAGTATATTATGCATGCATTTGTCTTTGTCTTCCTTCATTGAACATTATGTTTGTGAAACGTATTTTGTCATGTTGGGTAACTGTCCTTCTCATTGCCTTCTATAGAATTCTGTTTTAAGGATATGCTACAATTGTTTTATCCATCGTACTATTGATAAACATTTATGTTTCCTGTTTTAGTTTGCATGAAGAGTACTGCTATGAACATTCTTCTGTATAGCTTTCCTCGTAGTAGATCTTCATAAAATTTAAGTTTAGGATCTGTTGCCAAGGAAATTGCAGTGAGATATTAAATGATTATGAAAATAAGCATGAAATTTGCTTTTCTTTCACAAAAGACTTGTATGTGACTTTTTTTTAATGCTAAGATTTTAATTTTTTAAAGTAATACCTACCTCCAACATGGCAGTCAAACTCACAACCTCGTGATCAAGAGTTGCACACTCCACTGAGTCAGGCAGGCTCCTCTAGACCTGTGTGTGGTTTTAAGAATGCATATGCAGTGTGCACTTCTATTGTTTAGCTTCTTTATGGATGGTGAGACCTGGACTAATTCATATTTTACCTTTTGAACAAATTCATAGTTTGGTCTTTGAAGTACACTTGATAGGAAAATGGTGAAACAGGATTGGTGTTAGTAAAGCATCCTTGAAAATGGTGCCAGGCCACATCTGAGAAGACAGGGCTAGCAGTGACCATTTGATGGGAGAGAGTTTGCCGTACAGCTCAGAGCCGCTGTTGATTAACTCAGTCCCAGAGGATTAATTCCTCCTTATCCACATAGAATACCCTGTGATTTGCCTCTTTACCTAGACCCACTAGAGTCCCAGCTCATGGTACACAGGTTAGACCACTAGCCTTGGCACTTGATATGGTCTCTCCAGGAGTGAAATAGGCAGTCTGCTGTTTTACCCAAGAATATTTCCTTGGAGAAGAGAGAAATAAGCACTTCAATCTAGCTTGGCCTTAATTTTCCAGAGGCACAAACTCCTAATGCCAAATAGTCATGGCTGTTTGGAGTCAGAGAGCATTTTTCCTGGTCCATTGAGACAATAACATAGAATATTCTTGCTAGGGCACCTGAGTGGCTCAGTGGGTTAAGCCGCTGCCTTCGGCTCAGGTCATGATCTCAGAGTACTGGGATGAAGTCCCGCATAGCATCAGGCTCTCTGCTCAGCAGGGAGCCTGCTTCCCTCTCTCTCTCTCTGCCTACTTGTGATCTCTCTCTGTCAAACAAATAAAATCTTAAAAAAAAAAAAAAAAGGAGTATTCTTACTAGACTCTGGGACAGGAACTTGACCTCCTATTAAAGGCATAGCCATTCAACTCCCCACTCCACACTTTTTCATTTCCTCCTAGCACCCTTAGTTAAAACATTTCAGGTAAGACTTTCCTCCTTTTCAAATGCTCCTCTTTGGGCTAACTAAAGCCTGGAAGAGGAGAAGGGATGGAGAAATAGTTTATTTATTATTTTTTTATTCATTTTTAAAGCTTTATATTTATTTGACAGAGAGAAAGCGCAAGTAGGCAGAGCAATAGGGAGAGGGAGAAGCAGGCTCTCTGCTGAGTAGGGAGCCCAATGTGGGGCTCGACCCCAGAACCCTGGGATGATGACCTGAGCCAAAGGCAGCTGCTTAACCATCTGAGCCACCCAGGTGCCCCGGAATAGTTGATTAAGAGGTCAAAGTGTACTTCAGTGTCCAGTTTTACCACTTATGAAAATACCTGGCATTCATAAATATTGTCAGTCCTGTTTGTCAGGTACCGTTCCCTCTTAAACCTACTGACTTTAGCAAACTTTAGGTCAATGCTATTTTAGTAGTGTCAGAAAAATCTTTCTTACACAATTTCCTTTTACTGTAGCATATAGGTTTAGGTTTTACTTTGATTGCTTATCTTGACTTAAAATTTTTTTTAAAAGTTTTAACTTTTAATTTAAAAAATAATTTTTAATTGAAGTATAGTTGACATGCAATATTCTGTTAGTTCCAGGTATATAACATTGGGATTACATGTTCATATAAACAACAAAGTACACACTATGCTAAATGGAGTTATCATCTGTCACCATACAAAATTATTACAATATTATTGACTATATTCCCTATGCTTTACTTTACATCCCCATGATTTATTTATTGTATAACTGGATGTTTGTACCTCTTAATCCCCTTGAGTTATTTTGCACATTCCCTCATGTGCTCCCTTTTGACAGCTACCAGTTTGTTCCCTGTATTTATGATTCTGGTTTCTTGGGGTTTTTTTGTGTGTTTCATTTTAAAAAAATATTCTACATATAGGTGAAATCACATGGTATTTCTGTTTTTCTGACATTTAGCATGATACTTTCTAGGTTCACTCATATTGCAAGTGGCAAGATTTCATTTTTTGTTTTTGTTTTTTACTGATTATATCATAGAATGATACTTAATCTTTATTTATTTACTTTTTTTTCATTTTTCTTCATACTTGACATGCAGTGTTATAGTAGTTTCAGGTTTACAACATAGGAATTCATATATGTGCTATACACTGTGCTCACCATGATAAGTGTGGCTCTCATCTGTCATCACATAACATTATTACAGTGTTATTGACTATATGCCCTATGTTGTACTTTTCATTCCTTATTTATTGACTTACTTCTTTTAGCATAATAGTCTCTAGGTCTACCCATGTTGTTGTGAATGGCAAGATCTCATTCTTCTTTTTAATGACTGATTAATATTCCACTGTACCACATCTCCTTTATACACTCATCTATTAATGGACACTTAGGTTGCTTTCATATCTTATGGTACCTAATGCTGTCATAAACATAGGGGCAAGTATATGTTTACAAATTAGTGTTTTTTTAGGTAAATACCCAGTAGTGTAATTATTCATATATGTGTATTTTTACTTGTAATTTATGAGTAACCTCCATACGGTTTTCCCGAGTAGCTGAACCAATTTACATACCCACTAACAGTGCACAAGGGTTCCCTTTCTCCACATCTTTGCCAATACTTGTTATATCTTGTCTTATTGATACTACCCATTCTGACTGGTGTGAGTTGACATTTTGTTGCAGTTTTGATTTGTATTTCCCTAATGAGTAGTGATGTTGAGTGTCTTTTTATGTGTCTGTTAGCCATCTGTATGCCTGCTTTGGAAAAATGTCTATTCATTTGGAACAGTGTCTACCCATTTTTAATTCGATTGTTTTATTTTTGGTATGGAGTTGTGTGTGGTTTTTTAGAATATACTTTGGGGGTTCCTGGGTGGCTTATTTGTTCTACTCTTGGTTTTGGCTCAGGACAGGATCTCAGGGTCGTGAGGTTGAACCCAAGGTCTGTCTCCTTGCTTAGCACAGAGTCTGTGTGTTCATTTCTTTTGAGATCTCTCCCTCTCTTTCTGCCCCTCCCCCAGCCTGTGCACAAGCACTTGCTTTCTAAGTAAATAAATAAATGAAATCTTCAAATTTCATATCTATAGATGTTAATCTTATATCAGATATATAATATGCAAATACTTTCTCCCATTCTGTAGGCTTTTCATTTTGTTGATAATTTCATTTTGTTGATGATTTCATTTTGTTGATGATTTTCATTTTGTTGATGTTGCTGTACAGAAGCCTTGTAGTTTTATATAGTCCCACTGTGTTTTGCTTTTTTTGTCTTTACCTGAGGATACAGATCCAAAAAAATACTGCTAAGACTCATGTCTAAGATTTTATTACCCCGGGAGTTTTATGGTTCCAGGTCTTACATTTAGATTTTAAATTCATTTTGAGTTTATTTTTGTATGTAGTATAAGAAAGTGATCCAATTTCGGGGCACCTGGGTGGCTCAGTGGGTTAAAGCCTCTGCCTTCAGCTCAGGTCATGATCCCAGGGTCCTGGGATGAGCCCTGCATCAGGATCTCTGCTCAGCAGGGAGCCTGCTTCCTCCTCTCTCTGCCTGCTTCTCTGTCTACTTGTGATCTCTGCCTGTCAAATAAATAAATAGAATTTAAAAAAAAAGAAGAAAGTGATCCAATTTTAATTTTTTAAAATATAGCTGTCCGCTTTTCCCAATATCATTTATTGAAGAGTCTCTCTTTGTCCCCATTTAAAAAAAATTATTTATTTACTTTTCTGAGAGAGATAGAGAGAGAGAGAAAGGGCACCTGTGTGTGCAGGGGGAGGGATAGAGGGAGAGGGAGAGAAGCAGACTCCCACTAAGTGTGAAGCCTACTCAGGGCCCAATCTGATAAACCTAAGGTCATGACCTGAGCTGAAATTAAGAGTAGGATGCTTAATGGACTAAGCCCTCCAGCACCCCACTCCCTACCGTGGTATATTCTTTACTCTTTCGTTGTACATTAATTGACCAAATAAGTGTGAGTTTATTTCTGGACTCTGTATTATATTACATTGATCTGTGTTTCTATTTTTGTGCTAAAAGTATAGTTTGAAATCAGGGATTGTGATACCTCTAGCTTTGTTCTCATTTCTCAAGATTACTTTGACTATTTGGGGTCTTTTGTGGGTCCATACAATTTTAGGATTATTTGTTGTAATTCTATGAAAAATGGTGCTGGTATTTTGATAGAAATTGCATTGAATCTGTGATTATTTGGATAGTTATGTACATTTTAACAATATTCTAATTTATGAGCATATATTTTCATATATATTTTATATATATATTTTCATTTATATGTCATCTTCTATTTCTTTTATTACAGTTATACAATTTTTAGAGTATAAGTCTTTCACCTTAGTTAAATTAACTTTTAGGGGTTTTTTTTGGTGCAATTGTAATTTGGATTGTTTTAACTTTTTTTCTGCTAGTTTGTTATCAGTATAAAGAAATGCCACATTTATGTATATTAATTTGGTGTCCTGGAACCTTACTGAATTTATTTTTTATTTTATTTAAAAAAATTTTTTTTTTTTTTTTTTTTTTTTTTTTTTTTTTTTT
>ML098841.1:10326-23621 GCA_003697995.1 Taxidea taxus jeffersonii
TTTTTTTTTTTTTTTTTTTTTTTTTTTTTTTTTTTTTACAGAGACAGAGATCACAAGTAGGCAGAGAGGCAGGCAGGGAGAGAGAGGAAGGGAAGCAGGCTCCCTGCTGAGCAGAGAGCCTGATGTGGGGCTTGATCCCAGGACCCTAAGATCATGACCTGAGCCAAAGGCAGAGGCTTTAACCTACTGAGCCACCCAGGCGCCCCTTGAATTTTTTTTTTTAAAGATTTTATTTATTTACTTGTCAGAGAGAGAGGGAGAGAGAGGGAGCGAGCACAGGCAGACGGAGTGGCAGGCAGAGGCAGAGGGAGAAGCAGGCTCCCTGCCGAGCAAGGAGCCCAATATGGGACTCGATCCTAGGACGCTGGGATCATGACCTGAGCCGAAGGCAGCTGCTTAACCAACTGAGCCACCCAGGCGTCCCTTGAATTTTTTTTTTTGAATTTATTTTTTATAAAGATTTTATTTTTATTTACTCAGGAGAGAGAGGCAGAGGGAGAAGGACTTGATCCCAGGATCCTGGGATCAGAACCTGAGCTGAAGGCAGATGCCTAACCAACTGAGCAACTTATGTGCCCTATGGAATTTATTTCTTAATTCTAATAGTGACTTCAGAGAATGACAGTCTTGTTTGTTTCTTACCAATGTGGATGTCTTTTATTTCTTTTTCTTATGTGATTTCTGTGTTTAGGAGTTCGAGTACTATGTTGCATAGAAGTACTAATATTTGACATCTTGTCTTGTTCTTAATCTTAGAGGAAAAGCTTTTAGCTTTTCACCATTGAGTATGATATTAGCTCTGGCTAGGACTTCTTCCAATATTTTGTTGAATAGAAGTTCAAGAGTGGGCATTCTTGTCTCCTTCCTAATCTTAGAGGAAAGGCTTTCAGCTTTTTACCACTGAGTATATTTGCTGTGGGCCTCTCATATATGGCCTTTATGTTGTAGTATGTTCCTCAATCCCTACTTTTTTGAGTTTTTATCATGACTCATTGTTAAACTTTATTAAATGCTTTTTCTCCATCTATTGAAATGATCATATGATTTTCAGCTTCATTTCATTAATGTGGTTTATCTTGTTGATTGATTTATGGATATTGAACTGTCCTTGCACACCTGAATATATCCCATTTGATTGTGATGCATGATCCTTTTACTGTATTGCTGAATTCAGTTTAATAATATTTTATTGTAGAATTTCACATCCATCCTCATTAGGGATTTGGATTGTTATTTTCTTTCTTTCTTCCTTTTTTTGCGGGGGGTAATATCTTTTCTGGTTTTGGCAACATAGTAATGCTGACTTTGTAGAATGAATTTAGAATTCCTTCCTTTTCTATTTTTTTGGAATAGTTTGACAGAAATAGTTATTAACTCTTCTGTAGGTGTTTGGTAGAATTCACCCGGTCCTGAAAGCCATCTGGTCCTGGACTTTTGTTTCTTGGGAGCTTTCTTATAATTAATGCAACTTCATTACTAGTAATTGGTCTATTCAAGAGTCTCTAATTCTTCCTGATTTGGTTTTAGAAGATTGTATGTTTCTAGGAATTTATCCATTTCTTCTTGTCCAACTTGTTGGCATGTAATTTTTTGTAGAAATATAATTTTTTGTATCAGTGGTTTTGATTACACCTTCTCCTTTTTCACTTCTGAGTCTTCTTTCTTTTCTCTCTTTTAAAAAATATTTTATTTATTTATTTGACAGAGGGAGACACAGTGAGAGAGGGAACACAAGCAGGCAGTGAGGGAGAGGGAGACGCAGGCATCCCATTGAGCAGAGAGCCCAATGAGGGACTCGATGCAGGGCTCGATCCCAGGACTCTGGGATCATGACCTGAGCTGAAGGCAGGCACTTAACGTCTGAGCCACCCAGGCACCTCTCTTTTCTCTTTCTCTTTTTCTTTTTTTTTAAGCCAGACTCATCTGGCTTAAAGTTTATCAGTTTTATATTTTCAAAGAACCAGCTCTATGTTATATTCATCTTTTCTTATTTTTTAGTCTCTCTTTCATTTATTTTCACTCTGATCTTTATTATTTCCTACCTTCTACTAACTTTGGGCTTTGATTTTTTTTTTTTTTAAACCTCCTTTAGGTCTAGATTAGATTATTTGAGATTTTAGTTGTTTCTTGACCTGCATCACTATAGGCCTGTATCACATAAACTTCTCTCTGAGAACTGCTTTTGCTACATCCCCAAAATTCCAGAAAATTTTGTTTCCATTTTCATTTGTCTCCAATTATCATTTGATTTCCTCTTCGATTTCATGTTGACTCATTGTCTGTTTAGTAGCATGTTGTTTAGCTTCTGTGTGTTTCTGTCTTTTTGTTTTGCTTTGTTTTGTTTTCTTCCGGTGACTGATTTCTACTTTAATACCATTGTGGTCAGAAAAGATGCTTCAGATGATTCCATCTCCTTAAGTTTATTGAGACTTGTCTTGTTGCCCAACATGTGATCTGTTCTGGAGAATGTTACATGCTCACTTGAAAAGAATGTATATTCTGCTGTTTTGGATAGTATGTTCTGTATAAATCTGTTAAGTTCATCTGGTCTAATGTGACATTCAAAGCTACTATTGCCTTTATTTTCTGTCTGGATGATCTATCCTTTGATGTAAGGGGTTTAAGTTTTTTAATACTACTATATTTTTGTCAGTTTCTCCATTTATGTCTATTAATATGTGCATTATATATTTAGGTGCTCTTATGTTGGGGTCATAGATTTTACAGTTGTTACATCTTCTTGTTGGGTTATCCCTTTATCATTATGAAATGCCCTTCTTTGTCTCTTATTACAGTCTTTGTTTTAAAGTCTGTTTTGTCTGATATATATATTGTTACCCCAGGTTTTCTTTTGTTGCCATTCATGGAATATCATTTTCCTTCCTTTCACTTACAGTCTTTATCTATGTTTAGGTCTAAAGTAAGTCTCTGGTAGGAGCATATAAAGATGGGTCCTTTTGTTTTTTTAAATCTGTTTGTTCCCTCTTTGTCTTCTGGTTAGATCATTTAGTCCATTTACATTTTAAGTAATTATTGTTAGATATGTACTTACTGCTATTTTGTTTATTGCTTCCTGATTCTTTTTCTAATTCTCTGTTTCTTTTTCTCTTGTACTCTTCTTTTGTGATTTGATGACTTTCTTTAGTGCTATGCTCGGAGTACTTTGTGTGTGTGTGTGTGTGTGTGTTGTAGATTTTTGGCTTGTGATTACTTTGATGTTCATATATAATAACATCTTATAAATACATAGCTATCTGTTTTAAGTTCATGGATGCTAGTTTGAATGCATTCTGAAAGTACTACATTTTTATTTCCCCCTTCCTCACCACATGTATTTGATGTCATAATTTACATCTTTTTATTTTGTGTATCTCCTAATTAATTGTTGTAGGTAAAGCAATTAGTATAGATGTAATTAAAATGGCTACTTTTGGGGCGCCTGAGTGGCTCAGCGGGTTAAGCTTCTGCCTTCGGCTCAGGTCATGATCTCAGGGTCCTGGGATTGAGCCCTGCATCGGGCTCTCTGCTTGGCGGGGAGCCTGCTTCCTCCTCTCTCTCTGCCTGCCTCTCTGCCTACTTGTGATCTCTGTCTGTCAAATAAATAAATAAAATCTTTAAAAGAATTTTTAGAAATAAAATGTCTACTTTTGTCTATTTACATTCATACTAGCTTTATAAATAATTGATCAATTACCTTTAGTATATGTTTCCTTTACCATTGAAGTTATTTCTTTTGTAATTTTCTTCTAGTTGTGACTTTTTCTTTTTTTTAAGATTTATTTATTTATTCGAGAGAGAGCGAGAGAGTGTATGTGTGAATGTAGGGAGGGGTGGGCAGAAGGAGAGGGAAGGAGAGAATCTCAAGCAGACTCCCCACTGGGTACAGCTCTGGACTTGGGGCTCGATCTTACTACATGAGCCGAAATCAAGAATTGGACACTTAACCCACTGAGCCACTCAGGTACACGTAGTTGTGGCTTTTTCTTTTCTGCTTAAGGAAGTCCCTTTAACATTTATTTTAAGGCTGAATTAGGGTGATAAACTCCTTTCACTTTTCTTTTTCTGGAAAACTCTTTATCTATCCTTTACTTCTGAATGATAACCTTACCAGGTAAATTATTCTTGGTTGTGAGTTGTAGCTTGCCAAGTTTCTCTGAAAATCTGGCGATAGCCTTATGGTGGGGAGGAGGTCGTTCGTGCATAACTTGTTGCCTTTCTCTTGCTGCTCTTATGACTCTCTATTTTAATTTTTTCACATTTTAATTATTAGTTGTCTTGGTGGTGATCTCTTTGAGTTCATCTTGTTTGGGACTGTCCATGCTTTCCAAAGCTACCTGATGTGTATTTCCTTCTTTAGAGTAACGATATTTTCATCCATTATTTTTTCAAATAAGTTTTCACGTCTTTCTCTCTCTTCTCCTTCTGGGAACCCTATCATGTGAATGTTAGTATACTTGATGTTGTTTCTGTGGTCCCTTATCCAATCCTTATTATTTTTTTAAAATATTTTATTTATTTATTTGACAGACAGAGATCACAGGCAGACAGAGAGGCAGGCAGAGAGAGAGAGAGGGAAGCAGGCTCCCTGCCAAGCAGAGAGCCGGATCCTTGGCTCAACCCTAGGACCCTGGGATCATGACCTGAGCTGAAGGCAGAGGCTTTAACCCACTGAGCCACCCAGGCGCCCCTCCTTATTATTTTTTAATACATTTTTTTCTTCTTGTTGTTCAGCTTGGATGACTTCCACTAACCTGTTTTCCAGATTGCTAATCTGTTCTATATCATCTAATCTCCTGTTGAGTCCCTCTAGTGTATTTTTTCATTTCAGTTATTGAGTTCTTCAGCTCTAATTGGATCTTTTTTTATATTTTCAGTCTTTTTGTTGAAGTCCTTGGTGAATTCAACCCGTCTTCTTTCAAGTCTAGTGAGCATCCTCATGGTCATTACTTTGAATTCTTGATGAGGTAGATTGCTTGTCACCATTTTGTTTAGTTATTTTCTGAGGTTTAGTTTTATACTTTCCTTTGCAACATGTTGCTCTGTCTTTTCTTTTTTGTCTCTCTGTGTTTGTTAGTATGTATTAGCTCAGCTACCATGGCCTCAAGTAGGAGCACCCCATGGGCCCTAGGAGCTCAATCCCTCTGGTCACCCAACCAAGCACTCCAGAGTTGACCCATGTGTGGGCTGCTGACTGCTGTCATTGCATTGATGGGTGGGGCTGGCTACCGTGGCTTTCTGTACAGCTGACTGAGATGCCTTGCTGCAGCTGCTGTTAATATGCTGATGGGTGTGGCCCCATTCCCCTCCCCCAAGGAATTGCTTTGGAGGGTACACAAGTCCTGGCCAGGGCTGCGCTGTGGGTGTGGCAAGGTGGTAAACACTTTGAACATTGTTGTTTTGGAGTTTGGTGGTCCCCACTTATACTGCCTGCCAGGCTTGCTGAGGCAGAAGTTCTTTGGAGGGGGTGCCAGCCAGGGCAGGCTGGTGAGAATGGGACAAGTGGTGTCAACAGGGTAGGTAGTGGGTGCCACAACTGGCACCCTTCTGGGTTGGGCTAGGTAGGTTGAAAGAGGGAAGAAAAATGGTACTTACCAACCCTTCCATTTTTGGAGAAAGTTCCTACAGATCCCCGCCCCTCTTGCATACTCCTAAAATTACTTAATAAATCTCTCTCACATGTGGCCCAGGCACTTTTCAAGTCACTCCTTCACCACTTTGTCTCAGAATAAGTGATATTGTGCAGTGACCTTTAAAATGGAGTCAGTTTCCAATAGCCTTCTGGCTCTCCTTTCTGACTTTCACAGCCAGATGTTGTGGGGGCTCCTCTTTCTGGTGCAGATTTCCAGGCCAGAAAGGGAGGGTGCCTGATGTGGTGCTTAAAGCCTTTGATGCTCAGGAAACTTATGATATCTTTCATACTTAGGGGTCACTGTGCAGGGGGTTTGGTTCCTGATCATTCAAGTTGAAATTTTAGAGTAAAATAAGCATTTCCATTTTTATAACCTTGTAAGAGCCTTAAAAATCCCCGTTTTCATATATTTGAATGACTGTTGATTTATGTTTAAAATTCCTTTAGAAATATTTGAATTCTTACATTTTATTATGGTCGATTTGGGATTATTTTGACAGTTAAGATCCCAGTTGTGTAATTGAGAGGTGCTTGTATGTATTATTTTTGTATCTTCGATAGCTAGCTTCATTTTTATTATTTTAATAATCTCTTTTTACTTTTTTAACTCTTAAGAAGACTCTCTGATCTTTAAAATTACTTGAATATTGTCTTTTCCAAGATTATAATCTCAGTAGTTGGAATCATACCAATATCTTTATTTCTAGTATCATGATGGTTTATTAAAAATGTTTTAAGGGCAGTTCATTCAAGTATAATTTACTTATAGTAGAATTCACCCTTTTAAAGTCAGTGTGTTTGGATAAGTTTATACAATTTTGTAACCACCACCAAAGTCAAGATAGAGAAGGCTTCCATTATCCTAGGGAGCTCCCTTGTACCCTTTTGTGAACAGTCACCTCTTGTAAATCTAACTTTTCACAACAACTGGTTTGTGTCCCTATAATTTTGTTTATTCTAAACTGCCATGTAAATGGAGCCATACAATATGTAGCATTTGTGCCTGGCTACTTTTATTAACACAATACTTCTGAGATTGATCCGTTTGTTGAATGTATCATTCCTTTTTATTACTGAGTAGTATTCTATTTTATGGATGTACCAAAATTTATCTAGCCATTTGATAGACATTTTGGATTGTTTACAATTTTTCATTGCTATGAGTAAAGCTACTATAATTGTTCCCACTCAGGTCTTTGTGTGGGCATGTTTTTATTTCTCTTGTGTAAATACTCGGGTGGGTTGGATTTTTATGACATATGGCAAATTTATGTTTAACTTTATAAGAGACTACTGTGCTGTTTTTTAAAGTGGGTGTATATTTTTTATTTGCCCCAACAAGTATATGAGGATTCTAGTTACCCTGCATCCTTGCCAAGATTTGGCCTTCTAAATCCTTTTAATTTTAGTCATCCTACTAGTTGTGTAATAGTACCTTATTGTGGTTTTAATTTACAGTTCTCAGGAGATGACTAATGATGTTGAGCACATTTTTTGTGTGCCTCTTGGCCATCTGTACATCTTTTTGGTAAAATATCTATTCAAATCTTTTGTCCATTTTAATAATTGCATTATCTTCTTACTGAATTGTAAGTGTTGTTTATATATTCTGGATACAAGTCTTTTGGGGCTAGTACATACTTGTTCCCCTAGGCTGTGCCTTATTTTAGCAGTGTCTTTTGAAACACAAATGTTAATTTTGATGAAGTCCAATTTATCAGCTTTTCAGTAGTTTGTGCTTTTTGTGTCTTATCTAAGAAAAAGAGTAAATCAATATCACAATTTTTTGTTTTCTTCCACAGATTTATATATTTTTTAAAATATTTTATTTACTTAGGGAGAGCATGCGCAGGAGGAGAGGCAAAAGGAGAGGGAGAGAGAATCTCAAGTAGTCTCTACAGTAAGCACAGAGCCTGACACAGGGCTTGAACTCATGACTCCAAGATCATTACCTGAGCTGAAACCTAGAGTTGGACACTTAACTGATTGAGCCACCTAGATGTCCCCATGAATTTGTGTTTTTATCTCTTACATCTACTTCTATAATACATTTCAACTTAAATTTTATATAGTTTTACATACGGTATGAGGTAGATTTTGAGGTTCTCTTTTGTTCTGTTTTCCTTGCCAGTAACTCTAGTACCATTTGTAGAGAAATCTGTCCTTTCTCCATCAAATTACCTTGGTATATTTGCTGAAAATTAATAGATCATGTATGTGTGGGTGTATTTCTCAACTCTGTTCTGTTCTGTTGATTCATATACCAGCTTTGGCCAAATACCACATTGCTTTGATTATTGTAGTTCTATAATAAGACTTAAAATTGGTTTATTCTTACCATGGAAAAACTAGTATTGAGCTAAAATTTTTCCATCTATACTTTTTCCCTTTGGTCCTATGATCATGTTGGTCCTATTATTCTAGAAAGTCCTTTAGAGTAAGATTACCCCCTATTTTATATGACAGTCTTTTATCTACTAGTATAAATAAATGCTTACATAATTTAATTTGTACTAAGCCTCCATAGACTCAAGATCTTTTAAATTTAGTATGTTTTTTTTTTTTTAATCGAGAGCTTACCACAATTTAGGAGCTCAGTAAATATTAGTTGGAAATGAATTGAACTCTCTGTGAAATAATTATTCATTAGTATCCTTAAAGCAGGTTTCTTGAATTCAACATAACAAAGAAAGCATAGCTCCTGTGACATTAATTTCATTAGGAAGCTATGGTTCTGTTAATCAGGAAATAAATCTTTCTGAACAATTAATTGTTTGTACACTTTTATTTTCCAGTTTTAGACATTGCTTATTAGGATATTTCTATATTATGTGCTAGACATTGCTTGGGCTATTTCAGTATGAAAACAACTTCCTTTAGTTGGAGAACTTTAAAAATTGTTAATATCAGTATAGTTGATATCCTCCTTGTTTTCTCTTTTTATTCTCTACACATTATTCAGATATTGGATGTCTTGAGTTGGTCCTCTAATGTTCTTTTCTCTTTTTTCCTGTTTTCACCTCATTATCTTTTTGTGCTTCTTTGTGAGAATTCTCCTCAACTGTATCTTTCTATTCTGTTAAGCTTTTGATCTCTGGTATTGTTTTTTAATTTTCAAGTGCTATTTTTTGTTCTCTGAGTATTTCATATTACATTCTGTTCTTACTTCATGGGTGATATCTCCTTTCTGAGAATATTAATGACAATTTTTCTTGAGTTATTTTCTCTTTAAATAGTCACAATTTCCTTTAACTTGCTTTCTTTTGGTATATTTTGAATATTATCTGTCTTTAATATTATTAGTTGTCCTTAAATGTCTAATGATCTTTCTCTGTCTAGTGATATACTCTGTTTCACTCTCTCCAGAGGATAAACTCAGACCTTTGATAGGGTGTGGGAGGGCATTGTATCAAGTAGAGAATCTGGGAGTTTAACTATTTCATAAGCTTTTAACTAATCATATTGTTTTCTTCCCTATTTTTACCCAACTTGGAAAAGTACCTTATTCTGCCACTTTCTGAGCTCTTTGGGGGTTACTCAGTGCCACTCAAGTTGCTTTTCAACTTTATTTTCTGCTGAAGTAGGGTTTCACTTAGGTCTCCTAAAGTGCTTTTCAGTTATTCATCTGGTTTCACCTTCTGATATTTGCTTGCTGTTTTCTTCCTCTGTCCTGTGGGTTTATGTTTTTAAAGAAAGTTCACTTATTAAACAATAAGATGGATTCACTGTGATGAAGAAATAAGATTTCTAGTTCAAGATAGCATTTGAATATACTATGTACCTTCTTAAAACTTCTCTTTAATCAGAAACCCTTCTTCATTTCCTTAGCCAAAAATCTAGTTCCTTTTTTTTAAGAGAGGGAGAGAGGTAGGGTAAGGGGCAAAGGGAGGGGAAGAAAGAGAATCCCAAGCAGGCTCCATGCCTAGTGCAGAGCTTGACGCAGGGCTAGGTCTCACAACTCTGAGATCATGATCTGAGCCAAAATTAAGAGTCGGATGCTTAACTGAGTGAGCCATGCAGGCACCCCCAAAAACCCAATTCTAATCTGAGGGGTTCTTTTTATGCTGTAAATCAATGTTTTCATTAGTAACTTTGATTACATATGTAGAATACAGTAGGCTTCCCATGCCTGTCCCCTCTTGCACTCCTGTAATGTGCTGGTGGCTATACCTTCAATATAATATTCTGTTGCTGTGAAGATCTAGAACAAGAGTGAGGCTGAAGTTACCATTCAATCTTTTTCCTACCTCTTCCTGCACCCACCCCCCACCACGAATATACAGGAGAAGACTTACACACTTAGAGTCATTGTTTTCCTCTCTGAGCAGAAGTAGCTGTTTCTGAGGGTTTGGAAGCGAGGGGGTTGGGGGGGTGAATGAGCCTGGTGGTGGGTATTAAGGAGGGCTTGTATTGCATGGAACACTGGGTGTGGTGCATAAACAATGAATTTTGGAACACACACAAAAAAGTTAAATTAAAAAAAAAAGAAGTGGCTGTTTCTCTGTGCCTTGCACATGTATAGTTTTGGTATCTTTTGAGAGTGGCACCATTAAGCGTCATGACCATTTTATGTGGTTATTCTTAATTTCATCTCTTGGTTTCTAACTTGTTTTCCGCTGTTATGGGTATCAAGTTCTGTGGTACACATTTTATTGCTTTCTTTTACCTTTCTCTTCCTTCCAAAAAGAAAATTCTCAGTTTGTCACTTCCTTTACTGATCATTTCGCCTTGATTTTTTTTTAAATGTAAAATAGCTGGCTCCCATGGATCTAACTAACCAATTAACGTATTTCCCCTAAAGTGCTGAAAGCCAGCTAATGCATTGGGCATGCTAATTGAATATTTACTTATTTATTTATTTATTTACTTATTTTCAGGATGTATTATCCTTAGTTAGGTATAAAGACTTCAATCAGATCATCTAGGGACCATTTTACCCAGTGCTCTGATTAGCCGCAAGTCTCTTATCTCTCTCTTTATCAATGGTGAGGCAGATACCCTTTCCATAGAGAATAGAAACCCATGGTTTGTTGCCTTTGCCAATAACAAAAATGTTGGGTTTTGGGTAGGTGGTGGCATAGCTGTTGGTATTGGCATCTTTCACAGGAACATCAAAAGAACCAAAGTGTTTCTGTCTATGGGTGATCACACCAATTCTTCCCAGGTTAGTACCTCCAGTTACTATACACAGATTACCACTATCAAACTTGATAAAATCAGTCATCTTTCCAGTCTGCAAATCAGTCTGAATGGTGTCATTCACCTTGATTAGGGGATCAGGATAGCAGATGGTGCAAGCATCATGGGTTACCAGATGAGGTTACCTTTTGTCCCCACAAAGATCTTTCTCACTTTGCACAAATTATACTTGGCCTCCTCAGGTGTAATCCAGTGAAGAGCAAAGTGACCCTTGGTGCCATAAATCAGAAATAGAAATTCTTCTCCGTTTTGTCAATGCTGATGACAGTTCTATAGCCAGTAGGGTAGGTTATATCAGTTTGGATCTTGCCATCAATCTTAATAAAATGCTCCATACAGATATTCTTTACCTCATCTCCCGTTAGGGCATACTTAAGTCTGTTCCTTAGTAAAATGATGAGAGGGAGACAATCTGTTATCTTATGGGGACCAGTGAATGGATGAGAGGCAAACACACTGGTCAATTTATTCGCATCCAATGCTTTGGAGCTGTTGCATGCTTCAGATGCTTCTTGGAACCATGAGCCATGGCCACATTAGGCCTATATATTTAATCTTTAGTTGTCACTGTTGCATTGGTTGGTGGTTCCATTTCTAAAGGAGACGTCTTTGTTGATGGCATGATTTGAGAGGGACCTATGCCTAGGTTTGATAAAGGTATCTTACTTGTGTCTAGGTAAGTAAGGGTTTTAAAAAATAACCCATTTATGTTCCTTAATTTTAATATATGTATAAGGAATAATACTAACAAGGCATGAAAGATTTTACAGTGAAAAGTTTTTCTTTTCCTTTCACTTGCTTTCTGAGTCCTCCAGTCTCTCAATTTCTCTTCCTGGAAGTAACCGCTGGAACCACATTTTTCTCCTGCTCTTTAGAAATCTCTGAATTTACAGCATTTACATGCATATAGGTCAGAAATGTAGTGTTTTTACTCTTGCCACTTCTATTCAGCATATTACTGGAATTCCCAGCCAGAGCAAATAGGGAAAAAAAAAGAGAGAGATAAATAAAAGGCATTGAAATTCAAAAGGTAAGAGTAAAATGGTCTCTATTTTACATATAAAAACCCTAGGGTGCCTGGGTAGCTCAGTCAGTTAAGCGTTTGCCTTTGGCTCAAGTCATGATCCCAGGGTCCTGGAATTGAGTCCCACATCAGGCTCCCTGCTCAGCAGGGAGTCTGCTTCTCCCTTTCCCTCTACCCCTCCCCCAGTTCATGCTCTCTTTCTCTCTCTCATGCTTTCCTTCAAATAAATAAATAAATAAATAAAATCTTCTTTTTTAAAGATTTTGTTTATTTATTTGACAGACAGAGATCACAAGTAGGCAGAGAGGCACTCAGAGAGAGAGGAGGAAGCAGGCTCTGTGCTGAACAGAGAGCCTGATGTGGGGCTTGATCCCAGGACCCTGAGATCACAACCTGAGCTGAAGGCAGAGGCCTAACCCACTGAGCCACACAGGTGCCACAAATAAATAAAATCTTAAAATAAAAAACCCTAAGGATTCCACAGCAAAACTATTAAAACTAAAAAAGTCAGTTAGGTTGTATGATACAAAATCAATATACAAAAATCCATTGCATTTCTATACAATGAATATCAGAAAGAGAAACTAAATAAACAATCCCATTTATAATAGTGTCAAAAAGAGTAAGATACTTAAGAATAAATTTAAGGATATGAAAGGTCAATACATAAAACTAATAAGACATTGTGAAAGAAATTGAAGAAGATACAAATAAATGAAAATATAACTTGTGTTCATGGATTAGAAAAATTAATATTGTTAAAATGTCCATACTACCCAAGCAATCTGCAAATTCAGTGCAGTCTGTCAAAAATCCAGTGGCATTTTCCACAGAAATAGGCAAAACTATCCGAAAATTCAAATGAAACCACAGAAGACCTTGAGTAGCCAAAGCAATCTTGAGAAAGAAGGAAACTGGCATCATCACACTCTTTATTTTTAATTTTATAACAAAGCTATTGTTATCAAAACAGACATAAAAACAAATATAGTAAACCAATGTAACAGAATAGAGAGCCTAAAAAAAAAAGTCCTGTATATATAGTCAACTAATCTTCAACAAAGTCACCAAGAATACACAATAGGGAAAAGATAATCTCTTCAGTAAATAGTATTGGGGATAGTAGCCAAAGAATGAAATCAAATTCTTTTCTTTTTTTCTTTTTAAGATTTTATTTATTTTATTTGAGAGAGTGAGAGAGCGCATGAGCCGGGGGGAGAGGCAGATCAAGAGGGACTACATCAAGCTAAAAGGTTTCTGCACAGTAAAGGAAACAAAATGAAAAGGCAAGCCTATGGAATGGGAGAAAATATTTGCAAACTGTATATCTATTAAAGGGTTTATATCTAAAATGTTTAAGAAACTCCTACAACTCAATAGCAAAAGACAAATAACCTGATCAAAAAATGGGCTGAGGACTTGAATAGACGTTAAAAAAAAAAA
>ML098842.1:0-10098 GCA_003697995.1 Taxidea taxus jeffersonii
AAAAAAAAAAAAAAGGGCTGTCAGCTTTACCTTAAAATGTAATAATTTTTAAATGTTGTTCTCAAATTCTCCTGCCCTCACCACCTGACAGCTATACTACTTCCCTCCCAAATCCAAAGCTCTACTACAGAAATTGGTGGGGAAATAAGAATTATTATACAATCTTATTTCAAGGGATCCTCAAAATTACTGGATAGCCATATTCTAGGCTAATTCGAGTTTCTGTCGTCACCCTTTTTTCAAAGTAGTCTCCACACAGCAACCAGGTAATGCAATTAAAAATATAAGCCATGGAACACCTGGGTGGCTCAGTTGGTTAAGTATCTGCTTTCTGCTCTGGTCATGATCCTGGAGTCCCTGGATTGAGCCCAACATTGTGCTCCCTGCTCAACTGGGTGTCTGCTTCTCCCTCTGTCCCTGCTCCTTCTCTCTCTTTCTTACTTTCTCTCCTACAAATAAATAAATAAAATCTTAAAAAGAAAAATCTAAGCCATATCATGACAATTCTTTTTTTAAAAATTCTTCTGTGGTTTTTTTACTCAAGTAAAACCAAAGCTTCTATTTTGACTCACACAATCCTGTGGGATCTTGACCTCTATTAATTATTTGATCTTTGTAAATTAATTTATTTTGTTTAATTCTTTTCTCCCACATTAGAATTATTCTTCACGAAAGTGGACAACTTTTCACTTCTATTTCTCCAGGAGCTAGAATTCACTTGGCAGATGGTAAGCACTCACTAAATATTTTCAAATATTTTCTTTGAATGTGTATTAAAGCTTTTAAAAATAAAATATCTTATTCAGAGGAAAAGAGTGGCCTAGAGATTCTCTTAGTTTTGACTTTACTGTTTTAATTAGATTATATCTGATAATGTAAATTTTAGTGTGGGAAACTGTGAATGTTTCCTACATTTTAAAATAATCTTCATGGGATTTAAACATTTGCTTCTTTTGTGTAAAGCAAGAAAAGAAAGATAAATGACTCTCCTATTTTTTTACATTGCATAAATATAACATGTAGCCTAAAGTTATTTTTCTTTCTCAATACCTAACCAACTATTCCTAATGCTTTTATTTTTTTTTTAAGATTGTATTTATTTATTTGGCAGGCAGAGATCACAGGTAGGCAGAGAGGCAGGCAGAGAGAGAGAGAGGAGGAGGCAGGCTCCCCGCTGAGCAGAGAGCCCGATGTGGGACTTGATCCCATGATTCTGGGATCCTGACCTGAGCCGAAGGCAGAGGCTTCAACCCACTGAGCCACCCAGGTGCCCCTTTCTAATGCTTTTAAAACCACTCTTCATTTTTCTTTATGAGTCCACTTCAGTGATAAAATTATAAAATATATTAACAACTGCTTTTACAATACCTTGTGTTTCATTGAACAGCTGGCAAAATACTGCAATGTTAGCAGTATAGTTATTTTTTTTTTAAGATTTTATTTATTTATTTGACAGACAGTGATCACACAAGCAGGCAGAGAGGCAGGCAGAGAGGGGAGGGGAGAAGCAGGCTCCCTGCCGAGCAAAGAGCCCGATGCGGGACTCGATCCCAGGACCCTGGGATCATGACCCGAGCTGAAGACAGCGGCTTAACCCACTGAGCCACCTAGGTGTCCCAGCAGTATAGTTTCCTCATAAAAATTATTTAACTGAATTTGTTAAATTTCCTACTCTCAACTTATCATTTCATTCAAGTATAACAAGTTTTACTTGACCATTGTAGGATTTTCATGCTGTACATTATTGAATTTGATTTTTTGGTTTTTGAATTGGGAGTTTGTATCTGTATCTGTTGGTTAAATTGATCTATTGTTTATTTAGTTTGTTTACTGATTGATTGATTGATTTTAGGTTCAATTCTGTTGTTTATTCATTAGTTTAGCTCTCTTAGTTTACATTTCAATGCTGAAGGCTTCAGATATTTCCTAAAGTTTAAAGTAATATTGGTAGGATTTAATACCTATTCCATGACATTTGGAAGAAATGTTTTTGTAAAAGTAGTAACTTAAAGATATTTTCAGTTTCTCCTAAGCTTTTTGAAAATGCATATTTTTTAATCCTGCTAATTCTTGATAGAAGACAAATATTTAATTATTCACTAGGAATAAACATGGTTAGTTGAAAAGAAATGATGCTAATGTAAGTTAGTTAGCTTCTAGTTAAGAAAAACAACTTAAGAAAAATAATGCTTGAAAAGTAGTGGTCATGTCCATTTAGTTCTGAAAGAAGAAGTTTATCCTGTTATGCCTGCAACAGCACAAGTATATGGACCAAGGATCTTCTGTAGGAATATAGGTAAAAGATAGCACGAAATTATATTTTAAAAACTAAAGTCACTTTCGATACATTTATGTGAGAACAAAGGATGAGCATAAATAATACTTCTCATGCCCACTTTTGGTAGCTGTTCCATACGGAATACAAAAAGCCCAGGAGAGTAGGAATGAAGATGGCTTAGAGTGGACAGGGCTTCACAGTCTGGGAACAGCCTCTGGGTGTTTGCTGTGGTAGGGGCATGGCCCTTCTATAATAGAAGATACACTATTCAAAGAGAATCCAAGTCTTAGTAAGAAAAATAAATATTTCTAACCTAAAAACAGAATGATTGGCTCATCCTGCAATACATGGTGTGTCTTTTATAACATGGGAAATTATATATGTAAGGTTTGAATTTTGTTTCATTTGAAAGTAAAATAATTACAAAATTTAAATTAAATCAGTCTCTGATAATAAAAGGACCGTTTGGAAAATTCTTACCTATTAAGCAATTTAGGAGAGTCAAAAGTAAATACATTAATTAATTAAATCAGTCTCTCAGAGAATTATGTTTCAAGATACACCCTTACATATGTTGGTGAATGCACACACACACACACACACACACACACACATATTATACAAGCATTTCTATTGTATAAATGCTGCCCTCAAACAAGCTAACATTCTTGTCTATTTGTGATTAAATTTGGTCTATATTACTTTGAGTTTTTCACTTCTGACATTAAACTACACAGGTAAATAATAAAAGAAAAATACTATACCACCCTAATAAAGTATACTTACAACTTTTCAGCCAAATATTAATTACTGTAAAAATATTTCCTTCAAAATGGTTAAGATAGGGACGCCTGGGTGGCTCAGTTGGTTAAGTGGCTGCCTTCGGCTCGGGTCATGATCCCAGCGTCCTGGGATGGAGTCCCACACCGGGCTCCTTGCTCGGCAGGGAGCCTGCTTCTCCCTCTGCCTCTGCCTGCCTCTCTGTCTGCCTGTGCTGGATCTCTCTCTCTCTCTCTCTCTAACTAATAAATAAATAAAATCTTAAAAAAAATTTAAAAAAATGGTTAAGATAATTTCATTACTTTATTTATTTTTTTAAAAAGATTTTATTTATTTATTTGACAGACAGAGATCACAAGCAGGCAGAGAGGCAGAGAGAGAGGAGGAAGCAGGCTCCCTGCTGAGCAGAGATTCCCAATGATGCGGGGCTCGATCCCAGGACCCTGGGATCATGACCTGAGCCGAAAGCAGAGGCTTTAACCCACTGAGCCACCCAGATGCCCCAACTTCATTACTTTAAAATTATTTTCCAACATGTCAAATATACTTATTTGATACACTATTTTATTGAGAGTATAAACTTCCTGATATATGAGTTATACTGGCATGTAAATAGTGAAAAACATTGATGTTAACGTCTTGTGAGGCTACTAATCAAAGAACAAAAGCAACAGCAGTTTCTGGGCTTCTAAATCTTATTAGATCGTGCAAATCATCATACAAAGCTGATGGGCACAGATGTTAATATTCTTTGGAAAAGTTTTCACTGATAGTACTATGAACACACTGTTAAGACGTTGGTGGTCTGAAGTATTACTTCCCACTGGGGTCACAGCTTTGCATGTGAAACAAAGCTGGGCAAGGGAAGCTGACAGAGAGAAGGAACTATTAGCACTCTTGGAGGACTTGGCAAGAGAAATAGGGACTGCCCTATCCAATGAGAGCGCACAAGTCACTTTTCTTTGAGGAAGCAGCCTCCTAAGTTCTGTTGTATACTTACATGACAATTATCAGTTACTTGGCTTAAAGTCAGTGATTATTAAATTTAATTTATTAATGTGTTTTATTCATTAATGTGTTAATTTATTAAATTAATAATTTAAAGTGATTATCAAATATAGTTTAACATTTGTTATCTTTGTGCAGGTTACAAAAATTATCTCTATTAAGTTTTCCTGTTTTGTTTCTCACTGATTATTCTCCTAACGGGAATTTGTTTTCTGCAAGTTGGAAAATTTCATTGTAATAACTGAAGCTGTTCCTGGTTTGTCTGATCTACCAAACATGCACATAAACTCAGAAGAAAGGAAGTGTGCACTGAATGTCACGCATCAAGGGTACTGAAAAGGGTCACATTGACATATTTTACGTCCAGTTTGTGAGCAAAGATGCCGGTAAATTCTGACAGGAAGCAGCAGTACTTTTGCTAAATTGCTATAATAAATTGTTAATCTCTTTTAAAAGCTGGGAGGTGTCATAGGTGGGGGGATGTGTAATCCAGAACTTTATAACTCGTGAAAATTAGCTATAAATTTAGAGTATGAAAGGAACAGCAAGAGGAAGGTGTAGTGCTTTTTTTTTTTTTTTTTACTTTACAAACTATAGTTGAGAAATATTTACTCTTCATTTATAAGTACTTTAAAAATATTTAGTTAGCATAGATCCTGATAACAAGCATCAGTGGAATCAAAGAGTATGTCTTATGTAATGTGTTTTACTATATACTTGGTTTCTCTTTTCTTTTTGTTTCAAACCATCTGTAAATAGTGAAATAGGTAAGTGAATAATATAAATGTCTCATAATTAAACCTTACAATGAAAACCATTATAAGGTAGAATATAATTTTGTTTCTCTCTATATGGTGGAGAACTTGTAGGAAAATAAAATATATCTACATGTATTTAAATTTTAGTTTGTGGGGCACCTGGGTGGCTCAGTGGGTTAAAGCCTCTGCCTTAGGCTCAGGTCATGATCCCAGGGTCCTGGAATCGAGCCCCACATCGGGCTCTCTGCTCAGCAGGGAGCCTGCTTCCTCCTCTCTCTCTCTCTTTGTCTGCCTCTCTGCCTACTTGTGATCTCTGTCTGTCAAATAAATAAATAAAATCTTTAAAAAGAATTTAGTTTTTAAAGTGGGGCCTAATATGTCTCAACACATATTTTCTTAATCATTTGTGTTATGCCATATTGAAGGGATGTGTCTGGTTAATTGACAATGTGTGGGTCATTAATTTACCACACATAATTAATAATGGAATTAAAAGATATGGTATTTATAGATAAGAAAAATAAGAACTAAAAAAAGTTGGTTGACTTTCCTAGTATAAAACTACCTATGGGGGGAGGAGTCAAGATGGCGGAGAAGTAGGAGGCTGAGACGACATCAGCCAGCAGGAGATCAGCTAGATAGCCTATCAAACCATTCCGAACACCTACAAATCCAACAGGAGATCGAAGAGAAGAAAAACAACAATTCTAGGAACAGAAATTCGACCACTTTCTGAAAGGTAGGACCAGCGGAGAAGTGAATCCAACGCGAGGGAAGATAGACCCCAGGGGGAGGGGCCGGCTCCCGGCAAGCGGCGGAACAACGGAGCACAAAATCGGGACTTTTAAAAGTCGGCTCCACGGAGGGACATCGCTCCAGAGGCTAAACTGGGGTGAAGACCTCGTGGGGACAGCGTGGACTCAGGTCCCACGGGGTCACAGAAGGATCGGGGGTGTCTGAGTGTCGCAGAGCTCACAGGTATTAGAGCGGGGAAGCCGGCTGCGGAGACAGAGCCGAGATTTCCTAGTGGTCTGTGACACGGACCGGTGCTCTGTGGCACTGGCCGGTGCTCTGTGCGAGGCGTCCCCACAAGATCCGGGGAGACTCCGACCCGGGAGAGCTCAGGGATCTACGGGCTCCGGAGACTCCAGGTGGGACTCTGCCAGAGACAGAGACGCTTGGTCACAGGCTGGGTGAGCTCGGAGCTCCCAGAAGCCAGTGACACGGGACTGATGACGCACGATTTTCTCTGAGCGCGGTCTGCGGGCGCGCGCAGTCTGCGAGTGCGCGCAGTGTCGGCGGCCCCGCGGTGTCTGCCGGCGCGCGGTGTCTGGGGGCGGACGCGCGCGCGCACTCTCCGGTGCAAACGTGGGCTGGGGAGACTGGAGGGATTAAACGCTTTTCTCTGAAGGCGCACTGAAGACTGGGGCCCCTAGCTCTCAGCTCCTCTGAACCGGAGATTGGGAGGCCGCCATTGTCATTCCCGTCCTCCAGAACTCTACAGAAAGCGCATTCAGGGAACAAAAGCTCCTGAAAGCAAACCTGAGAGGATTACTTAGCCCGGCCCCTGGTAAGGGCGGTGCAACTCTGCCTGGGGCAAAGACACCTGAGAATCACTACAACAGGCCCCTCCCCCAGAAGATCAAAGAAATACAGCCAAGACCAAGTTCACTTAACAAGGAGAACAGCGGATTCTTATCTGGACAAAATGACAAGGCGGAAAAATTCACCACAAAAAAAAGAGCAGGAGACAGGACCGAAGGCCAGGGACCTAATCAATACAGACATTGGTAATATGTCAGATCTGGAATTCAGGAAGACGATTCTCAAGGTTCTAGCCGGGCTCGAAAATGGCATGGAAGATATTAGAGAAACCCTGTCAGGAGAAATAAAAACCCTTTCTGGAGAAATAAAAGAAATAAAGTCTAATCAAGTTGAAATAAAAAAAGCTATTAATGAGGTGCAATCAAAAATGGAGGCTCTTACTGCTAGGATAAATGAGGCAGAAGACAGAATTAGTGATATAGAAGACCAAATGGCAGGGAATAATGAAGCAGACCAAAAGAGAGACAATCAACTACTGGACCACGAGGGGAGAATTCGAGAGATAAGTGATGCCATAAGACGAAACAACATTAGAATAATTGGGATTCCAGAAGAAGAAGAAAGAGAAATAGGAGCAGAAGGTATACTGGAGAGGATTATTGTAGAGAATTTCCCTAATATAGCAAGGGGAACAAGCATCAAAATCCAGGAAGCCCAGAGAATACCTCTCAAAATCAATAGGAATCGACCCACACCCCGCCATCTAATAGTAAAATTTACAAGTCTTAGCGACAAAGAGAAAATCCTGAAAGCAGCACGGGACAAGAAGTCTGTAACGTACAATGGTAAAAATATTAGATTGGCAGGAGACTTATCCACAGAGACCTGGCAGGCCAGAAAGAACTGGCATGATATATTCAGAGCACTAAACGAGAAAAACATGCAGCCAAGAATACTTTATCCAGCTAGGTTATCATTGAAAATAGAAGGAGAGATTAAAAGCTTCCAGGACAAACAAAAACTGAAAGAGTTTGTAAACACCAAACCAGCTCTACAGGAAATATTGAAAGGGGTCCTCTAAGCAAAGAGAGACCCTAAAAGTATTCCCAGAAAGGAACAGAGACATTATACAGTAACAATCACCATACAGGCAATACAATGGCACTAAACTCATATCTCTCAATAGTTACCCTGAATGTAAATGGGCTAAATGCCCCAATCAAAAGACACAGGGTTTCAGAATGGATAAAAAAACAAAACCCATCAATATGCTGCCTACAAGAAACTCATCTTAGACCTGAAGACACCTCCAGATTGAAAGTGAGGGGGTGGAAAACAATTTACCATGCTAATGGACATCAGAAGAAAGCTGGGGTGGCAATCCTTATATCAGATCAATTAGATTTTAAGCCAAAGACTATAATAAGAGATGAGGAAGGACACTTCATCATACTCAAAGGGTCTGTCCAACAAGAAGATCTAACAATTTTAAATATCTATGCCCCTAACATGGGAGCAGCCAACTATATAAACCAACTAATAACAAAATCAAAGAAACACATTGACAAGAATACAATAATAGTTGGAGACTTTAATACACCCCTCACTGAAATGGACAGATCATCCAAGCAAAAGATCAACAAGGAAATAAAGGTCTTAAATGACACACTGGAAGAGATGGACATCACAGATATATTCAGAACATTCTACCCTAAAGCAACAGAATACACGTTCTTCTCTAGTGCCCATGGAACATTCTCCAGAATAGATCACATCCTGGGTCATAAATCAGGTCTCAACAGGTATCAAAAGATTGGGATCATTCCCTGCATATTGTCAGACCACAATGCTCTGAAGCTAGAACTCAATCACAAGAGGAAATGTGGAAAGAGCACAAATACATGGAGGCTCAACAGCATCCTTCTAAAAAATGAATGGGTCAACCAGGAAATTAAAGAAGAATTGAAAAAAAAACATGGAAACAAATGATAATGAAAACACAACGGTCCAAAATCTGTGGGACACAGCAAAGGCAGTCCTGAGAGGAAAATATATAGCGATACAAGCCTATCTCAAGAAACAGGAAAGGTCTCAAATACACAACCTAACCTTACACCTCAAGGAACTCGAGAGAGAACAACAAAGAAAGCCTAAACCCAGCAGGAGAAGAGAAATAATAAAGATCAAAGCAGAAAGCAATGAAATAGAAACCAAAAAAAACAATAGAACAAATCAATGAAACTAGGAGCTGGTTCTTTGAAAGAATTAATAAGATTGATAAACCCCTGGCCAGACTTATCCAAAAGAAAAGAGAAAGGACCCAAATAAATAAAATCATGGATAAAAGAGGAGAGATCACAACCAACACCAAAGAAATACAAACAATCATAAGAACATATTATGAGCAACTCTATGCCAACAAATTTGACAATCTGGAAGAAATGGATGCTTTCCTAGAGACATATAAACTGCCAAAACTGAACCAGGAAGAAATAGAAAACCTGAATAGGCCCATAACCAGTAAGGAGATTGAAACAGTCATCCAAAATCTCCAAACAAACAAAAGCCCAGGGCCAGATGGCTTCCCAGGGGAATTCTACCAAACATTTAAAGAAGAATTAATTCCTATTCTCCTGAAACTGTTCCAAAAAATAGAAATGGAAGGAAAACTTCCAAACTCATTTTATGAGGCCAGCATCACCTTGATCCCCAAACCAGACAAGGATCCCATCAAAAAAGAGAATTACAGACCAATATCCTTGATGAACACAGATGCGAAAATTCTCACCAAAATACTAGCCAATAGGATCCAACAGTACATTAAAAGGATTATTCACCACGACCAAGTGGGATTTATTCCAGGGCAGCAGCGTTGGTTCAACATCCGCAAATCAATCAATGTGATACAGTACATTAACAAAAGAAAGAACAAGAACCATATGATACTCTCAATAGATGCTGAAAAAGCATTTGATAAAGTGCAACATCCCTTCCTAATCAAAACTCTTCAAAGTGTAGGGATAGAAGGCACATACCTCAATATTATCAAAGCCATCTATGAAAAACCCACGGCAAGTATCATTCTCAATGGAGAAAAACTGAGAGCTTTTCCGTTAAGGTCAGGAACACGGCAGGGATGTCCGCTATCACCACTGCTATTCAACATAGTACTAGAAGTCCTAGCCTCAGCAATCAGACAACAAAAAGAAATTAAAGGCATCCAAATCGGCAAAGAAGAAGTCAAACTATCGCTCTTTGCAGATGATATGATACTATATGTGGAAAACCCAAAAGGCTCCACTCCAAAAGTGCTAGAGCTTGTACAGGAATTCAGTAAAGTGTCAGGATATAAAATCAATGCACAGAAATCAGTTGCATTTCTTTACACCAACAACAAGACAGAAGAAAGAGAAATTAAGGAGTCAATCCCATTTACAATTACACCCAAAACCATAAGATACCTAGGAATAAACCTAACGAAAGAGGCAAAGAATCTATACTCAGAGAACTATAAAGTATTCATGAAAGAAATTGTGGAAGACACAAAGACATGGAAAAATGTTCCATGCTCATGGATTGGAAGAATTAATATCGTGAAAATATCTATGCTACCTAAAGCTATCTACACATTTAATGCAATGCCTATCAAAATTCCATCCAATTTTTTCAAAGAAATGGAACAATTAATCCTAAAATTTATATGGAACCAGAAAAGACCTCGAATAGCCA
>RCUC01116806.1:0-20056 GCA_003697995.1 Taxidea taxus jeffersonii
TTATATATATTTTGGTGTTGACATGTTTATTAAAGCTTTTCCCTTTTTTGTTAACTGCTTGATTGAAGCATAATATACTAACATAAAATTCACCTATTTTAACTGTACTGTTCAGTGAAAAAGAGTTGTTCAGTGACCCTCAGGAGAGAATTCCAGTACATTTTTATTACTCCCAAAGTGTCCTTGTACTTAGTGACAGTCAGTTGCTACTCCGATCTCCAGTCCAGGAATCTGTTCCCCTCCCTAATTATGCTGCTTGCTTGATGCCTATAAGGTTTATTTTATCTAGATATTTCATATAAATGGACTTATAAATGATATTTTTTCTTCTGGTTTATTTCTCTTACTGTAAAACTTTTGCGGCTTATGAATATTATAGGTTATATTGTCCCTCTTTATTTCTGAAAAGTATCCCATTATATACTTTATTTCTTTATCCATTCAACAGTCATTATCCTTTTGGCTAGATTCTAATTTCAGTTGTTTTGAATAATGTTGCTGTTAAGATAAACAGACAAATCCTTGTGTGGATATAAGGGTCCAGTTCACTTAGGGTACTTATCCTTTAAACAAAACAAAACTAAAACTGCTTTCCAAAATGGCAGTACTACTTTACATTCTCCCCAACAAGGCATAGGGGTACTGCTATCTCTACTTACAGTGGCAACACCTGGTATTCACAGTTTATATCACTATAATTAATCTATAGAGGTGTGTAGCAATATTATTCTATTGTAATTTTAATTTGTATTTCCCTAATGATTACTGATGTTGAGCATCCTTTCATGTTCTTTTTAGCCATCCATACATCTTATTTTATAAAATGTCTACTCAATTTATTTGCCCATTTTATAAATTCTCTTGGTGATGGTATAATTGATTTTATAGCTTTCTGGATATAGTTTGATAATGTTTGTTAAACTATTTTTTTAAAGACTTTATTAATTTATTTGACAGAGATCACAAGTAGGCAGAGAGGCAGGCGGCGGGACAGTGGTGGAGGGAGGTGGGAAGCAGGCTCCCTGCTGAGCAGAGAGCCCAATGCAGGGCTTGATTCCAGTACCCTGAAATCATGACCTGAGCCGAAGGCAGAGGCTTAACCCACTGAGCCACCCAGGCACCCCTATTATACTATTTAGTGAAACATCAGTGCCTGGGCTTTTTGTGGAAATATTTTATTTACTAATCCAAATTCTGTACTTGTTGTAAGTTTATTGATGTTTTTACTTCTTCTTGAGTCAGCTACAGAGATTTTGATTTTTTTCCAGATATTTGTCCATTTCATTGAAGTTGTCGGATTTTGAAGCATAAAGTTGTTTGCATTAATAGCCAATAATCCTTTTAATTTCTGCAGTGTCTATAATGATGTTCTATATGCTTCCAACCCACTGCTAATTTGTGTCTGTGTGTGTGTATATATATATATATATATATATGTGTGTGTGTGTGTGTGTGTGTATATATATTCTAGGGACATATAAACACACACACATTCCTAGAGAGTCTAGCTAAATTTGAATTTTACTCATTTTCAAATAACCAATTTTTTGTTTTATTGATATTTTTATTGATATGTATCGATTTTTAAAAATTTTATAAAATTTTAATTTTTTTAATTACCTTAAATATATTTAGACTTACTTTGTATCTTGGCACATGGTCTAGGCTGGAGAATAGTCTATATGCTTTTTAAAAGAGTGTATATTTTGCTATTATTGGGTGAAGTATTATGAAATTTCACTTAATACTAATTGGTTTATAGTATTATTCAAAACTTCTTTATTAAAGATTTTCTTTCTAATTGTTCTCTAAATCACTGACATGGAGATAATGAAATCACCAACAATTGTTAAATTTTCTTGTTCTATTTTCAAATTTGTCAATTTTTGCTTAACCTAGTTTGTGGTCTCTTCTTTGGTACATATTTTTTGTATTTCTTATGTGTATCCAATGTATAAAATAAACTTTTAGTCATTTTGAAATGTCCCTGGTTTTCTATTAATAATTCTTTTCTAAAATCCACACTTTTCTAATATTAATATAATCACTCCAGCTCTCTTAAAGTTGTTTGCATGTCCATGTTTTTGCATCCTTTGACTATGACTTTTGTATATCATTGCATTTTGTGTCATTGACCTTTCTGTGTTCCCTATGCTATTGATAGCATAGCCATGTCTTTCTTTCTTAGCCATTTGCCCAATATCTACCTTTTGATTAGAATGTTTGGTCCATTCATATTTAATGTAATCACTTATGTGGTTTGATTCATATCAAACATTTTGCTATTTCTTTGCTATATTCTTCCTACTTATTTATTTTTCTTCAAATTTATTTGTATAAAATATTCTTAGTGTATAATTGCAATTCCACTGTTAACTTATAAAAGATTTATTGTTAATATATTAGCAATATTGTCCAGTATCTTGTCCAGTATCTTGAAATATTGTCCAATATCTTGAAAAACATTTCGTATATATTTTGTATTTTTTTTTCTATTTTTAGAGTTAGAGAATGAGTGTGAGAGAGTTTGGGGGGGCAGCAGAGGAGAGAATCTTAGGCTTCATATCCAGTGCAGAACCCATGTGGGCTCCATCTCCCACCCTGCAATCATGACCTGAGCTAAAATCAAGTCAGTTGTTTAACCAGTTGAGCTACCCAGGCACTCCTATTTTGTACTTTATTAAAGTTCTTTCAACCAACCTCTCCTCTTAGTTCACTCTGGCTAAAAGTGGAAGACTATTCATTCATTCAAAAATTCCTATGTAATTTCTATGTTAAACCTAATAATTACAAAATTTCATATTGAAAAGGAATTCCCTACATTTTATTCACATCATTGTAAGATAGGGAAACCTGACCAACATAAAGATTCCTTTATCTTACCTTTTTATTCAGTAATAATTATATGTGTGCTATCTAAATATATTAGAGATTATCATGCAGTTTAATAGTTTTCCTTTCAACTATCATACTTGTTTAATATATATATATTTTTTCTTTGCCTCATTACAAAGGATAAATGTAATGTATATATATATATAATGCTCTCTTTTCTCTCTCCTCTCTCTCCTCTTTATCCCTTCCTTTTTTTTCTCTTTTTCTTAGAAATTAAGTTTCCCTTTGGCATCATTTCCCTTCCATCAGGTATTTCTTTTGGAACAACTTTGCTGGAGACAAATTCTGTAAGTTTTCCATTATGTGTATTTTAGTTGGTGTTTTTAAGCCATTTATATTTAATGTAACAATATAATTATGATTTTTAATTTTATCATTTGTTTTCTGTTTGTTTCCTCTGTTTTCTGGTTCTGTTTCTCTTTCCTGCCATCTTTTGTGTTCTTTAAATTGTTTTTATTATTTCATTTCCATTTATATGCCATGTTTTTTTAAATTTATTGAATATATTTTTTTATTTTTTAAATTTTTTATTTTTTTATAACCGTATAATGTATTATTAGCCCCAGGGGTACAGGTCTGTGAATTGCCAGGTTTACACACTTTACAGCACTCACCATAGCACATACCCTCCCCAAAGTCCATAACCCCACCACCCTCTCCCTACACCCCTCCCCCCAGCAACACTCAGTTTGTTTTGTGAGATTATAAGTCTCTTATGGTTTGTATCCCTCCCAATCCCATCTTGTTTCATTTAAACATTTCCTACCCCCAAACCCCCCACGTTGCATCTCCACTTCCTCATATCAGAGAGATCATATGTTAGTTGTCTTTCTCCGATTGGCTTATTTCGCTAAGCATAATACCCTCTAAGTCCATCCACATCTTCCCAAATGGTGGGATTTCATTTCTTTTGATGCCTGCATAGTATTCCATTGTATATATATACCACTTCTTCTTTATCCATTAGTCTGTTGATGGACATCTAAGTTCTTTCCATTGTTTGGCTATTGTGGACATTGCTGCTATAAACATTCAGGTGCATGTGTTCCTTTGGATCACTACGTTTGTATCTTTAGGGTAAATACCCACTAGTGCAATTGCTGGGTCATAGGGTAGCTCTATTTTCAACTTTTTGAGGAACCTCCACGCTGTTTTCCAGAGTGGTTGCACCAGCTTGCATTCCCACCAACAGTGTAGGAGGGTTCCCCTTTCTCCACATCCTCGCCAGCACCTGTCATTTCCTGACTTGTTCATTTTAGCCATTCTGACTGGTGTGAGATGATATCTCATTGTGGTTTTGATTTGTATTTCCCTGATGCCGAGTGATGTGGAGCATTTTTTCACATGTCTGTTGGCCATCTGGATGTCTTCTTTGCAGAAATGTCTGTTCATGTCCTCTGCCCATTTCTTGATTGGATTATTTGTTCTTTGGGTGTTGAGTTTGCTAAACTCTTTGTAGATTTTGGATACTAGCCCTTTATCTGATATGTTGTTTGCAAATATCTTCTCCCACTCTGTCAGTTGTCTTTTGGTTTTGTTAACTGTTTCCTTTGCTGTGCAAAAGCTTTTGATCTTGATGAAGTCCCAGTAGTTCATTTTTGCTCTTGCTTCCCTTGCCTTTGGCAATGTTCCTAGGAAGAAGTCGCTGTGGCTGAGGTTAAAGAGGTTGCTGCCTGCGTTCTCCTGAAGGATTTTGATGGATTCCTTTCTCACATTGAGGTCCTTCATTCATTTTGAGTCTGTTTTCATGTGTGGTGTAAGCAAGTGGTCCAATTTCATTTTTCTGCATGTGACTGTCCAATTTTCCCAACACCATTTGTTGGAGAGGCTGGTTTTTTTTTTTTTTTTTTTCCATTGGGCATTCTTTCCTGTTTTGTCAAAGATTAGTTGACCGTAGAGTTGAGGGTCTATTTCTGGGCTCTCTATTCTGTTCCATTGATCTATGTGTCTGTTTTTGTGCCAGTACCATACTGTCTTGATGGTGACAGCTTTATAATAGAGCTTGAAGTCGGGAATTGTGATGCCACCAACTTTGGTTTTCTTTTTCAATATTCCTTTGGCTATTCGAGGTCTTTTCTGGTTCCATATAAATTTTAGGATTATTTGTTCCATTTATTTGAAAAAAAAAAAAAAGGTTGGGATTTTGATAGGGATTGCATTAAATGTATAGATTGCTTTAGGTAACATAGACATTTTCACAATATTTGTTCTTCCAATCCATGAGCATGGAACATTTTTCCATTTCCTTGTGTCTTCCTCAATTTCTTTCATGAGTACTGTATAGTTTTCTGAGTATAGATTCTTTGCCTCTTTGGTTAGGTTTATTCCTAGGTATCTTATGATTTTGGGTGCAACTGTAAATGGGATTGAGTCCTTAATTTCTCTTTCATCCATCTTGTTGTTGCTGTAAAGAAATGCAACTGATTTCTGTGCTTTGATTTTATATTCTGACACTACTGAATTCCTGTACAAGTTCTAGACATTTTGGGGTGGAGTCTTTTGGGTTTTCCACATATAGTATCATATTATCTGCAAAGAGTGATAGTTTGACTTCTTTGCCAATTTGGATGCCTTTGATTTCTTTTTGTTGTCTGATTGCTGAGGCTAACATTTCTAGTACTATGTTGAATAGCAGTGGTGATAATGGCATGGCATGTTTTTCTTAACTGTTTTTTTTTTTTCTAGTACATGTTTGTTCTCCTGAACGTAGAATTCCAAATTGTCTTTTTTTTTCTTTTATTATTTAAAAAAAAAATGTTGGTTTATTTCCTTCTGCCTCCATAGTTTCTGATGAGGAAAAGAAAATCACAGTCATTTGTATAATTGATCCTTTACATATTTTGTTTTCCTGATTGCTTTTTAGGAATTTTCCCTTATTTTTGTTTCTCATCAGTTTTATTATCTATATGGGGAGGGAATGCTTTGATCTTACTCACTTTTATATCTCTGATCTTCTTGAATCTCTTATTTGTCTTTCACCAGATCTTGGAAGTTTTTACTCATTATTTCTTCTTTTTTTTTCCCATTACTGTGCTCTTCCTCCTTGCCTTCTGAGAGCCTGATGACAAAAAAGTTGGGCCTTTTTTATTGTATTGTGTCAGAAGCTCCTTATTTCTCTTATGTATATTCAACTTTAGTCTTTATTCTATCATCTCTATTCTGCTATTGAACCAATCCAGTGAATTTTATGTACTTGTAAATGTATTTTTTAATTCTAAAATTTTTATTTAATCTTTATATTATCTATTTCTCTGCTCAGATTTTCTATCGTTCCATTTGTTTTAAGTGGGTTCACCCTTACTTCTTTGAGCATGGTTGTAATAAAAGCCTTCAAGTCCATTAGTGATAGTTTCAACATTAGAATCAACTTTGCATGTCTTTTCTCTTGTTAGTTGAAATTATCCTGGTTGTTTGTATGCCAAAACTTCTAAATTATGTAATGGAAATTTTGCATGCTATGTATGAGACTCTGGGTCTTTGTTTAAATCATTTTTTTTCTTTTGTCTATTTATGTTATGACAGGGAAACTATCAGATTAGTTCCAGTCTGAAAGTTCTAACCTTCCTTCTGTAGTGTGCAGTTTTACTGTCAATTCAGTTTTCAAGATGTTTATGCATGTTTCTATGTATGTTTATCTGTTATTCAGATCGACATCATGTGCTCACTAGTGGTCAATCTCAATAGTAAGTGCTAATCTAACATATAGTTAGCTCTCAAAGCCTATTTATATTTTTCTGGGCCAGATTCATGCATGCAGTCCTCCCAGATAATCTCAGGAGATTTTTCACAACTTTATGAGATTGTTCTCCTGAGTTTTCACCACTGATATTTTCTGGTTCCCTAGAGACTTCCCTTCCAGTCCTCTGGCCAGAATACTGGTACTTTGAGTTTTCTACTCTGTTGCTCATTTCTTGTACATGAGGCTGCATATAGAGATAAGATATAGAAGACAAAGAGAAAAAAGAGCAAGATTTTAATCCAAGTCTTAAGACCACAACTCAACTGGATAGATGGAAGGATTCCCTTTCAGGGCTTCCATGGCTTCCAGCTGATGGTGACTTCACCTCCCAACCCCAGAAAGATTCTTGAGGACTGAGTCAAAAGGAATGGATGAAGGGAGTAAATTCCACAGAATTATCTCCATTCTATTTAACTTTTAGAATAGAGTGGGATTCTTTAAGGATTCTTTCTGTTATTCAGTTTCTGCTTCTGTATTTCAGGCTACATTAGAGTCTAGGCTGGGTGATGTCAGAGGAACAAGATTCATCACTGATTTGTTAGTACTTAAGATTCTGACATTTTTCACTAATCTTCCTGCTCACAAATTTACCTCCAGGTCCTTAGATAGCTGTTTCATGCAAAATGCCCAAGGTTTTATTTCATTCAGTGAGAGAATAGAATGTGATGAACTTCTTCCATATGGAACTGGGTGGTACTCCTTTAGGTTCCAAAACTTGAACACTTTGGTACTTTTTTAAGCTTCCTCAATCTAATCCTTGGAATAAGAATATTTAGAATACACTATAAGTTATATATATATATATATATATATATATATACATATATATATGTATTTAGAGTATATTCATCATGGTGTTAATTGTTGGGGTAAATAGTATACTTTTTTTTTTCTTTTACTAAGGATGAGGGGTGCTGGGAGTAGTGAGGATAGAGCATACACTCCCTAGATGGTAGAGAAGACATAGTAGAATTTCCAAAGCTAAAGGGAAAGAAAAACATACTTTATGTATGACCCAGAGATAATACAAATATCCCTATCTTGTAGGGCTTTGATTGCTTGACTCCACACTTAGGTAAGATAAATGCCCTAATGAAAAATTGTAGAGCAAAACCTTATGGAAAAAAATTTCACTGAAAAAGTTAATAATAAATTCAAAATCTAGGGGACTGAGCTGTTAGAGCTTCCATAACAACAGGTTTTTCCAGTGGTAGTTATCTTTTGCAATTAGCATTTTTTATTTACAATATACATCAGAACTCTAAATATGTCTATTATTTGATCATATAATTCAGTATAGTAGTTTAAATATAATTCATTTTAATGGTTTAAGTGTACGTGTGTGTGTGTGTGTGTGTGTGTGTGTAGGTTTTCTTCCACATCATTAAACCAATGAGTTCTTAGAGTTCTGAATTGAAAAAAGTTTCAGAAATTTGTGCTTACATTTTTTTCCCTTTTAGAGATTCACAGTGACCATTATTACTATTGTAAGTGCTCAGAGAAGTTGCTCAGTACAGAAAGCTATTAAATTATGTTGAACCCAACATTTCCCAATCCTGTTATATCAGAAAAACTTTTGTTTTTGTTTTTGTTTTTGTTTTTGTTTTGTCATCTAACACTTAATAAATTTACAGAAACCAGTGTTTCCTGATGAAACACACTTGAGAATTACAGTTCCATTATAATTCAGGAGATTTCATCTTTAATTTGTTCATTTATACTAATTTATGAAAAACAGAAACATAATATCCCATCAAGTAGATTGAACAGATGTTACCATATCCATTGATTCCCTAAAATTGCAGCATATATGATTTTGAAGATGAAAACAGACGTAAATGGGAAAAGAGGTAGATTCTTGTAATTTGTAAGGACCTTGATATAAACTGTCAACAATTCATGAAAATAATTAAGAAGTAAAAGCATTAACTTTAACCACTTATGATAATATTAAGAAAGGGACATAAATAAATGCTTTTTTGGAAATTCAAACTTAAAGAAAGAATACTAGAAATACTGTTCAAATGGCAAAAAGAAAAAATAAACCCCTAAATTTATTTTAGCCATTCTGGTCAGGTGTGAGGTGCTATCTCCTTGTGGTTTTGATTTTATTTCCCTCATGATTAGTGATGTTGAGTATCATTCCATGTGTCTGTTGACCATCTATATATCTTCTTTGGAGAAATGTCTATTCATTTGTTTACCCATTTTTAATTGGATTATTTGTGGAGGTTTTTGGTATTGAGTTTATAAGTTCTTATATGTTGTAACCAAATACTTTCAATATTTATTTTGTTATTTATTTTGTTGCCCATATTACTCCACCTGTGACCATTAGAAGCTCTTTCAGAACAATTCCTTGGTCCCCATGTCCTTTACACATGCTCTAATACTTTATTGTTTTATTGTTATTTGTGTGTGTGTATGTGTGTGTGTGTGTGTGTTAAAGCATTTCCTTACTTTATGGAACTATAAATATTTGGCCTGTTTTTGATTTGTTATGAAGCATGTATCCAAACACAGCTGAAAGTATTAATTACAAGCAAATGCCACATTGTTTTAGTGAATAACTAAATAAATGTTACAGTCTAGCAACACTGCATCCAGAAAGTTAAGGTTCTTTTGCTGAGTTTATATGGCAGCAACACTTTCATTTGGGGTGATTATTATGGTAATAAACTATTTTGTATGCCACATTGCAATTGGAAAACTATCTCTGATTCCTCTTGGGATATCTGCACTTTGATGAGTACATTATTGTTAAAAATTATAAGGAGATTTTAGATATTAGGAATTATAGAGTTTTAAATCCTTAAAATAGGATACAAAACCGTTTCTCAATGGCACACTTTCCCCTTTTCTAATGAGAAAATTGTGTGGCAATAGTACCCCTATATAATTACACAAAATTAGAAGGACCTTACAAAGAAAAAATCGGTATATCTTAAAAGGGTGCTTCTCAGGTTTCTGGGAACTATACAGTAAAAGTATTCATTGGGTTTTAAGAAGAAAAAAATGTAGTTAGTTTAATCAGGGCAGTGATATATTCCTGGTGAATTGCTTTAGGTTAAACAGTATTATCAGGTACTTCCAGTGATGTCATACCATCAGCAGCATTACACATTACAGAAACATGTCATTTTCTGTAACTGAAGTTGTTATTTCATATGTACAGGGATCATTGTAATGCCATTTTCACCCCTTTAACAATTTTAACCATGGCAGTTTTATTTTTCCCCAAAACTCATTGCTGAATAATATTACGTTATTAAAGGTATATTTTTAGAGGTAATATTATTAATTATGGCTCAATCAGAAACAAAAATTAATTCCTATAGATTAACCTTACCATAAATGCTGCTAATACTATTTTAGTGGAATATCCTAGAACTTCCCCAATTTTCTATGGGAAAGGACATACCTAAAAGTTAATTAAAGTTCCTATTCAATTATACTCTTACTGAATCTAAAACAGCACACTATCTAAATAGTTTATCCTAATATTATCATAATTAGAAAAACAATAACATATCAGAGGAATTAAAATATACATAAGTAGCCCTATTTAAAGGTATCAGTATTGACCTGTTGTTCCCAAGTAAAGCTACTTTATACTGTTTATGACACTGAAATTGTCTGCTAGTCTGGTACCAGTACTGCCCTGCAAACACATGCACATACAGTTAGAGGGAGATATTTATGTGAAAAGATATTGATTTATTTTAAAGATTTATATTCTGAGATTCACTGCAAGGAATTTCCTTATGTGATTATGGGGGCTGCCCAAGCAAATCCAAAATCAGTAAAGCAGATTACAAGTAGTATAGCATTCCACTGGTGCAGATGGTTTTATCCACAGGTGGAATTTCTTCTTCCTTGGAAAAACTTTCAGGGCTTTCCACTGAGTAAGGCAGGCCCACCCAGATTATCTAGAATAATTCTTCTTACTAAAAGTAAACCATTTAGGACTTTAATTGAATCTGAAAAATCCTTCTTCAGCAATACACAAATAATGTGATTGAAAGACTAAAGATTGTGGCCTATTCAGGTTGACACATCAAAAAAGCTCTTATAGCCATTGCCTTAATTAATAGTTCAACCTCCTCTTCTCTTACTTTTTAAAAAAAATGTAATTATAACATTAGCAACAAAGAAAAAAAATAACCGGAATATTTAAAACATTGTTTTTTCTTCCTCAAAATTATTGAATTTTTCTTTTTTTAAATTATATAAGCATATATTACTCTCTTCATAGCATTCAGCGTTGGAAGTAGAGTTATAATTAGTGGATATTTAAAAAATGGGATTTTTTCAAAGCAATGTTAGTTTTGAGCAGTAAAACCCCATGTTTAATATAAAGCAAAGTATCAATCTATTACAGAGGAAAGCTATAAGGAATGAGTGACACGGAAACACTGTCAATGGAAGAGGTAGAAACATTTTATCACTGAAATTCAAGAATTTAAATAATATAAAAAATTTAGAAATATTTGGAAGTTGTTTCATTATTAAAGTAAACCTCAGTGTATTACACTTTATTCATAATTTATTTTCTGTGACAACACTACAAATGTATAAGAATGTTACATAGGATCAGAAATACAATATTTAGGACAAACATGTATCTATAATTTCTCACTAGGTCCTAATCTAAGTATGATTTAGACTTTTTAAAATCAGTTTTTAAAAATTTATTTTACTCCAAAAGCGAGACTGAGAAAACACTTTAACAGATTTTTTTTAAGATTGCTTGATTTTTATTGATTGGTTGATTGATTGCTTTGACAGAGAGAGAGAGAGACAGCGAGAGAGGGAACTTGAGCAGGGGGAGGAGCAGAAGGAGAAGCAGGCTCCCCACTGAAAAGGGAGCCTGAGGTGGGGCTAGATCCCAGGCAGAACCCTGGGATCATGATCTGAGCTGAAGGCAAACACTTAATGACTGAGCCACCCAGGCATCCCTTACAGACTATTTCTTAAAGAGAGCAGGAAAAATTTTTATACTTATTTGAAAACAGAATGCCTAAAAAAATATTATGGACAGAGGGTACCTTGAAGCTACTTTCCAGGACACCTTCCAACCAGGGAGCTCAAGTTCTTTCTTAAAGCTAAGGTACACTAAGTACCTTAGCTGACGTTCTTCTGGTTCTCTAGCTGAAGTAATATCTGCTCCAATTTCCTTACCAAAGGTTAATCTGTATATGTAAATAGAGGAAAGTTTCAGTTGGAGGTAATATTTACATCTTTTCTTGAAATTCCCTCTTATTAACAGCTAACCCTAAATTATCTTCATCATGAGTACCTGAAATGCTTGTTTAAAATCTAATTTCTTAGGCTCCAACCAAGAAACAGACTTTCCTCACTGGGGCATAGGAAGTCAACATGATAGAGCAAACATTCCCGAATATTCTCCTGTGCACTTAATTTTGAGAGCAACTATCTTTGGTAAATTACTTTATAACATAGGACTTCACATGTTTAAACTTTCATAAAATACTGTTTTCTCTGGAATGCTTTTTTTTTCCTATGCTTCAGGAAAATAATAAGAAACTGATCATTTAAAAGTACACGTCAACCAGTTTAGATCATTCAAATTAATCACCCAGAGAATGCTTCCTACCTCCCCTGTCAATTGAACAACTTATTTAAGGAGCTCTGTCAGATACAATCCGCTTTACTTCACGTTGTCCCCTGCTGATATCCTTTTACAGGGGATTGCCAACATGCTGAGCGCCTGAGGGATCTAAACTCAGATTACAAAAGCAAACCCTGAATGCATGCTCTCTGAAAGGTAGACCTCTATGGGCTACAATGCCAAGTGTTTAGGAATGTGTCAAATAACAGTGACAACACCTTGCAACTATTTCACTTTATAAGATATTTTTAATGCTCACCCTCAGGAAAAGATTCTCATGGACAGATTACATATATCAAGAACTCACTAAAAATCATAGCACAAAGCTGTGCTCCATATGCATTCTGCAGCCAAAATTCCAAGTCTAGTTATGACCTAGAGATTAGAGAATTATTCGAATAGTGTTTTCTCCCACCCAACCCCCAATAAATATTTTACTTTACTCTTGCTAAGGATCTTTTAAGGAACATTTAGGTCATATTTCTGTAACTACAGAGCAAGATCTATCCCTCATGTAGAGGTAAATATCCAGACTCTTTTGCTATTATGTCAGGAATTTAAGACTTAAACCAGAAACTTTCATTTCTTTTCTTGCTGTTTGAAAACTAAAGCCAACGAACATGCTAACAAAATATGTTACAATACAGCAGTCTGAGGAGTCTATTCAGAAACCTATCCAAGAATGATATGTAACCGAATTTTAAAATCTGCAGACACTCACTGCTTGCTTGTAAAATAGACATGGTGAGCTCCATTGGGAACCGTGTGAATAGCCAGACTTTTCTTCCCATTCCACTACTGAACTCAAACCTTAGAGGCTTATCCCTGGAAGATCTGCATAGTTGCATCAAAGCCACTCAACCCATAATGCCTAAAGTAATTCAGATAAACTCATTTCTTAGTAGGAAAGATGTGTATGTAGCAAGCAAAACAAAGTGGTCTTTGTTCCTGCCAGCTTAAATGAGAGTCCTCTCCCCACCAGCTCATTGGCGAGGCTTTTAAATTTTTACTGTACTGAGTAGCTTTCAGAGAGCTCACATACTCCCTCTACATTAACTACCACTGTTAAGCAGATTCAATATTCAATTAAATTCAGTACTCTTGAAGACACAGATGCAGGCATAAAAATAATTTTAAAATGTCCTCAAGGAACTTATCCTTAAAATTGTGTAAAGAAAGAAAAAGTAATTATGAAGATACTGCAATGGCATATGTCAGGTGTCTAAAAAGAAGGGGAAAATTACCTCTGAGGTTCAAAGCCAGATTATGAGTCTCAAGTGCTGAGAGGTGATGTCACCCTGACCTCCTCAAGGTAACCAGGAAACCACTATCTTGGAAAATAGTAAATACATGGAATGCTTTTTAGAGTAAAGAGGAGGATTTTAACATACTTATTTTAACATTGATACCAAGTCATAGCACATCAGTTTTGAGAATATTGCATCTATTTGAACTTGGTGAAACAACTTAGCCTCTCAAGTTATGGAGGCAGCACAGTCCAGAGTTTAAGAAGATGTGAAATGTCATAAGTCACAATACCAGTTCAAGTTACATAAAGTAATAACTACATGGCCTTGAGCTAATTACTTTCTGTTGGGGCTCTCAGTTTCCACATTATTAAGAGGGTGAAACAATAAGTACCTAATTTTCAAGACTGAATGAGATGATTGAGTAAAGACATAGTATCTAAGGCTTGTTTCAGATGTTTAACACACAAGTGTGTGCCTATTTACAGTCTTTAGAAAGCTTGGAGTTTGCCATCCGTATATTTGGCAAGCATTAGCCACTCTAAGTTTGTCATCAGGAAGAACTCTTAATCTCAGAGCAAAGAAATTTTGGGAGAAGAATATACTTTTGCCTAGGTTGACTCACAAATTCAGATGCCTATCATACACTTGCAACTAATATAAAGGAATATGATGGGCCACAAATAAATATGTTTATTCCCATTTTTCTTGAAATCTAGACTATGATAATCTTTTTTTTTCCTTTTTGACAAAGACATAGGTACAGATAATATTTATATAGTATAAGAAGAGCAACAGAATAAGGACAACAATAAATGGCAACTGTCACTCTTCTGTGATGTCAGTAGGATGACAATGTGGAAATTGTTGATTTGGGCAGTTTATGTCCCTTCTAAAAAGAGCAGTTGTTACTCGATCTTAACAACTCTTGTTATGTGGAAATTCAGATACTATGGTAGGAGATTTTTCAAAAGAATTTGGAAACCTGGTTTTTTAAAAAATAAAAACTACTGGTTGAAATGTGAGTTGAAACAAAACAAAACAAAAACCCATTCACACTCATTCTGCTGAACAAACATGTCTGTGAAATTGCTCATATAACCTCAGTCTTGTTGTTCTGTTTGATGTAACCATAAATGCATGTGTTCCTCTCTTGTCTATTTATGTTACCAGTGAAAGCAAATGGCAGTAGGGAGCCCCTGAGATTAGTTTTGCTGAATTCCCAATATCATTTTCTCTCAAAATCCCAGATAGAAATCACAGGAGTAATGATATCACCTGTTTGGCATCATAAGTAAAAAGTTGGACACTATTTATAATTTAGTCTAATAATACTAAACCCTAGCTCATATTAAAACTACTTAAGTTTTCTGATATGATTAGTTACAAAACAACTTGAAGTTTCTGATTGAATTAGTTACAAGTGGGTCTAGGGCATCATTATTTTAAAGAGAAGCAGAGGCAGAAGGAGAAGCAGGCTCCCTGCTGAGCAGGGAGCTCAAAGGCAGGACTCAATCCCAGGACCCTGAGATCATAACCTGAGCTGAAGGCAAACCCTTAACCAACTGAGCCACCCAGGCACCCTGGAAAGTGAATTTAATTATTTGATACTGTTTTATATGAGTTTGGAACAGAGGTCAGAGAATTTATCTTTTTTTTTTTTTAATTGCCAGATAAATACTTTAGGCTTTGCAGACCAGATAGTCTCTATTGTAGCTATATAACTCTACCATTCTAGTGGGAAAGCAGATGTAGACAAAATGTAAACAAATAGGCATGGCTGTGTCCTAATAAACTTTGTTTATAAAGGTAGGCTTCAGGCTGCTGGATTGAGTTAACCCATGGATCATAATGTGCCAACCTTGGCCATACTGGATAATAATAAATGATACCCAATTTTTGAATATTGATTGAGTTATAAATAGGTATGCTTCCCTGAAAACTGCCAGGATCCTCAAATAACTCAAAATGAAAAATAAATCTAGCTAATATACATAATTAGGTAGAATGATTAAATCAAATATATTTAAAGTATTTGATGAGTTGCTAGAGTAGTGCTAGAAAAGCTAAACTCTATAAGAAGTTTCTAAAAATCTCTTATTTTCTATGATAATTTATGTATTTACTGTTTTGTAAAAGGAAGATCTAACCCAGCAATTTTTATGCTGATGATTCAGATTAGACAAAATTTTTTGAAAACTCAGACATACTACACTACAATGGATGCTAGTTAAAATCATCCATTTCTCTTGATCCCTACCCTAGCTGTTAATTTGATTAATTTCTAATAAGATTTCATTGAGATTGGGATTCATACTTCATCAGTTTCTCAATTTCATGTCTCATGATGAGACATGAATCCTTATGCAAATTCTACCATTTCTACCTTTACTGGGTAATAAATGCCACTGCATGTACACCTGTCTCCATAGCCTCCTACTGAATAGATGCAACAGCTGCTGGTAAACATTGCTTAGGACCTTCTATTCAAACTGTGATTCATGGGCCAACAGTGTTTATGTCATCTGGGATATTGTTAGAAAAGCAAAATACTGAATCAGAGTCATATGTATATTAAAGTTAAAAAAACACTGCTTAGAACACATACAAAATATGCTCCCAGAAATCTGAAATGACTTTATGATCTTACAGTTGTTTATTTTAATTAGGAATTTACCCTGAGGGTGCCCCTACAGGTAGGGACTCCAACCTTGGCTAGGACTACAAAACAAATCCGACCAAATGGGGAAAATATTCTTTAGCAAAGGAAATCAGAATATTGAAAATATTTACTTTTCAACTGACAGCTCGTATTTCCTGTTGAGAGAACCCTCATACTCATGTAGTTATTCTTATCATGTGGTAAGTTAGCTAAAGGGGGGTTGTTACTTTTTAGGCTAACAACTGGAATATGACCATTACAGAGGTATAAACTGACTAGTGATAGAAACGTTGACCCTAAAATGAGAAGACTGGAATGGCATATGGAGGCCACATTTATAAGACACTAGAGAATCCATTATATTCACCTTAAGAGTCAATACAGTAACACTGTAATCTCATAGAATAACTCTCCTTTTCAGAACTCTGACACCGTTTTAGTATATTATTCCCCAAAGTGCACAGCTTTGGTCCTGACCCAGATTCCCATTGAATTACACTTTGATCTTAGGAGACTACCATGTTTTACTGCAGATTAAGGGTTCCCAGAACACTTTCCTGTAGGTGTACAAGGTGATCCGTAGGGAGCAGAATGGCAATATTAAAATTTTATTTCTAATTTCTCAATTTCTTCATATTTCAGTTCTCTTTCTTTACTTATTAATATAGTTATGTGTATTAATAAATTAATATCAAATAAATATTCATATATCAGAGGCACAGAGTCTGTCTTTCATTTTACTTAGAGTAGTATATGCTCAGGGTATCTGGGTGGCTCAGTCAGTTAAGCCTCTGCCTTTGGCTCAGGTCATGATCCTGGGGTCCTGGGATCCTGCATCAGTCTCTCTGCTCAGTGGGGAGTCTGCTTTTCTATCTGCTCCTACCCCTGCCCATGCTCTCTCTCACTCTCTCCCTTGCACTCTTTCTCATAAATAAATACAATCTTTAAAAAAAACAAGAGTAGTATATGTTCAAAATATGTAAACCTTTAGAGTAGAAAACCAGGAAGCTCCAAGATGATGATCAGAATTCTGTTGTATATTTGTGAATCTGTATATATAATATGTATGTAAAAATAAATTTGAAAGACATTTCTTTACAAAATTGATCAATTTTTGATATTGTTTCATTTAGTAATCTATATTTTATGAGAGGGTTCTTTTCTTGTGTAATGTATAGAGAGCCATAGACATTGTATAGTACAAGAAATTGGATTCATAATTTTTACTATAAAATGCCAAAAGGCCCTTATTTCTAATTTTTTTAAAGATTTTTTATTTATTTTATGGAGAGAGAGAGAAAGCGCAAGTGGGCAGAGCAGCAGGCAGAAGGAAAGAGAGGGGCAGACTCAAGAGCTCAAGGCAGATGCTTAACAGACTGAGCCACCTAGGCAACTTAAAGGCCCTTATTTCTATGAGCAGCCAAGTCAACATATAGGTCTTCAGGGAGTAATGTATAGTCATTTTCACACACAAAGAAAACATATTCCAACTTACTTTGGCTTCTATTATCCTCATTATATGCTTATTTTTATTATATATTAACTCAACATAGTAGTATTCAATTTATTTTTCCTATGTTTCTATCTTAGCTGTTAATTTCACATGTAAATAGAGTAGCTTTAAAAAAAATTTCAGCCTCAACCCTCCTACCTGCTCTAAATATTAAAATACTTGCTAAACTGAAGTCAACCATTGCCTTAAATCAGTACCTTCTGAATATTTCACAGGATTACATATTTTTATTTGAATTTAATGGATATAAAAACATGCTTTTAAGTAAAACACAGAAGTGCTACTTTGTACATTGAAGAATATGACAATCATGAAACACAATTCTTACCAATTTCAACTGACTATATCCTTGTTGGTCTGTGTTTATTAGCATTAAAGATAACTTTTTCATATTTCTTCATAATATTGAGATTCCTCTAAAAGAATGTGGTTGATCAACAGTCCTGTTCAATACTGGTATGTCAATCCCAGAGACACATGCCTGTGCTTTACTTTCAAAACAACAAAAGATTTTTTTTTTTTTTACCACCTCATAATTTTTTATTTGTATAAGCATCTATAGTTTCAAAGTACATTAAGATTTTAGAAATTAAAAAAATCTATTATTATGAGTTTGACTAGGATAAAACCAAAGGTAAATGACTTTTGACTGACTAATCCTGCCTGAACACTAAACACTGGAAGATCTCAATGAAACATTAAAGACTAGGATCATACTGGCTGTTTCCCTAATTTTGAAACTTTTGGATATAGTATAAATTGTAAGGTCATGATAAGTGTTTTGATCTGAATTATCTTGGCTTTAGTTTTCATTTTTTTTATACCCTTTGCTGCATTTTAGACTCTAAATTTGTTACCTAGTTATCTATTAATAAGCATATTCATATAATAGAGGTTGATACTATATTTAAATACCTATATATGTATATTCATAAATGTAGTTCTATACAAATAGATTTTAATGGATTTTGTAGGATAATCTTTATTTCTAGATGAAATTACAACCTGGGAGTTGCAAAACCTAAGTTTGGATTCACTACTAATTAGTGACATAACTTTGGGTATGAATGTCGATTAGATTTCTGGACTTTGGTTTCATCATGCATCAAAAGGAGAAGAAACCAATCTTACAGATTTTTAATAATTTCTGAGTTGCAAAATCATTTGAAATCTATAAAACTCTAATAAGGTATGCCTTGTTACTAGTAATTTCACAAAATGAGCAATGTTCAAGGATTAAGTCAATTAAGTCTTCCCGTTGGACTCAATGCAAATTTAATTTCAGTGTGCATATACATATGTTTGTATGTATGTGTTATATACCATTAAGATTTATTTTTAAATTTTGAACTGGATTTTACCAACACTTTGTATTCCCTCTCCCCACCAGGCTACAAATTTTAACAAGGTTTACCAATGTCTCATTGTACAAAAATGACACTATTTCATTCTATGTCTTCTATGAGCTAAAGGAGGTATTGTTCAATATGTAAGAATCCTGAGACTTCAAAAGAAATCTACTAAAAGGAATATTTTTTCTTCCGTTATACTTTCCATTAATTAGCACCTAACATGAAGAGCTGTCCCTGACCAAAATAATAATAATAATAATAATAATAAGTAAACGTTATAAAACATAACAATAATGGTTTTGTAGCCATTATTGGAAGGATTGCTTCTCAAAAAAAAAAAAAAAGTTATTTCAAATGAATATTTTCCTATAGATTATGTAGACAAAACCTATGTTCTCATTTGAGGACATAATGAGGACATAGTTCTTGGTAAAGTGAAACACAGGTTCAAAAAAGAATCTTTGGGGCATTTGGGTGGCTCAGTTGGTTAAGCATCTGCCTTTGGCTCAGGTATTGATCCCGGGGTTCTGGTACTGAATCCCATGTTGGCTCCCTGCTCATTGGGGCGTCTGCTTCTCCTACTCCTCTGTCCCTCGCCCCTGCTCATGTGTGAACTCTATCTCTCTCTTCAATAAATAAATATAATCTTAAAAGAAAAAGAATCTCTTAAAATGTGTTCCTAAAAAAAAAAAAATTCCTAAAATATTCCTAAAGATATCCAAATTTACCATACCACTTTCCTAATAGAAGACTTTAAATTTTAGTGTAAGCAAAGAGTAACATGAGAAAATAAAAATAATATTGAGATTGCATAATTATTTGCTTAATAATATAATCAGTGCACATGAAATTTTCTAACTAAACTAAACTTCAGAGGTCTGTAATTTGCCACGAGTCATTTACCATTGACCGACATAGCAGCAGTAGCTCTTTTACAAAATGTTGTGTGATGTGTAGGACCCTTCAGTAATGCTAATTGTGGGGAAAGAATTATTAGTGATAAATCCAACAGAATC
>RCUC01116807.1:0-14781 GCA_003697995.1 Taxidea taxus jeffersonii
CTGTGACAAGGAAGGGACGTGCATATCCTCATAACGAGTGCACTAAACTGTGCATTATTTCACTCGCTGCTGAATTGCCGGGTATGTCAATTGATGAATTGTCCAGAAAGAACACATGTTTCAATCAATAGAATCTGTCATTACCATGTCAATTTCACATCAATCTTGTCAAAATTGGATGTTACTTTCAAATATTTCTACCAGTTTAATCGCTACAAAATGTTAACTTCAGAGCTTTAATATTATACCTGTGATCAAATTATACTATCACACTAATTTTCCAAGTCTTTCCTTAGTCGGGATTTTTGACATTTCTCCTACATATATGCTGTTTTTATTTCCTCTTGTCTGACCTATTCATGTTTATATATTTTCCATATATTTCCTGATGATTTTTTTAAAGATTTTATTTATTTATTTGACAGACAGAGATCACAAGTAGGCAGTGAGGCAGGCAGAGAGAGAGAGGAAGGGAAGCAGGCTCCCTGCTGAGCAGACAGCCCGATGCAGGGCTCGATCCCAGGACCCTGGGACCATGACCTGAGCTGAAGGCAGAGGTTTTAACCCACTGAGCCATCCAGGTGCCCCAGAGTCTTAATGATTTTAATTACTTTCACAATGCTCTATGGACAAGAGATTTCAAGATCTTATTTATCCTTTGATGAAATAATCATTGTAAATATATTTCCTGCTCCTTTTCGTTTAGTTTGGTTTGGACACACACATTTTCTTGTTTTCATATAATTAACTTCGTATGCTCTTTTCTCGATAATATATTCCCCAGTTTCATTCCTTTAAAACCTACTATACCTCCAACTATCTGATAAATAACCTATTTCATGCTAGCTTTCTAGATTATTTTTTTTTAAGATTTTTTAAATTTATTTGACAGAGAGAGAGATCACAAGTAGGCAGAGAGTCAGGCAGAGAGAGAGAGAGAAGGAAGCAGGCTCCCTGCTGAGCAGAGAGCCCCATGCGGGACTTGATCCCAGAACCCTGAGATCATGACCCGAGCCGAAGGCAGAGGCTTAACCCACTGAGCCACCCATGCGCCCCACTTTCTAGATTATTTTCATCTCTCTTCTGCTAAATTGTGTAACTCATCCCATCTGGAGTCTCTACCCAGGGGATAAATATGGATTATAACTCATTTTGTTTCATACCGCAATCTAAATATCTTAATATTTGTTATTACATAAAACTTGCTTTCCCACTTTTTGAAGATAAGCAGCTATTCTGAATAGAAGGTTTCAAAATTAGTAAGGGTTAGTGGTGGGGGAGAAAAAACGAAAAGCAGTGTGGCAGTTTCGGGCGGAACGGCGGCTGGGAGCCTGGGGAAGAATGCGGGGTAGACAGGAGGCGAGGCATAGGACTAATGCACGAGCCGAGAAACATTCCCTGTGAGACATGAAAGAAGAAACATACTGGGTAATAAAATGAAATGGGGTCTGTAAAATCCAGGCAGATGCCAAAAGGGATAAATTCTGGGTAGACAAGGTTTGGGAACCACTACTGTAAACACCCGTCGGAATGGGCCGTCGACAACTTCCTTTTATCCCCACCCTCCATGGATCATTACTTTCCCAAGGCTCCCACCTAACTGCACGGCCGAGGCGAGGGCATGCCACCACAAGGCCGATCTCTCCAGCCTCGCCTTGTTCCTTGGAAAGGGCAGGGAACTCTTTCAGCCTTCTCTGAAGGAGAAGTAAGGAGTAAGCAGTTCCCGGCAAGCAGCAAGGCAGGGAACACTGAGCAGCAGCACCAAGAGTCAAAACCACCACAATGAAGGAATTATTCATTTGCAAGAGAGTGGGGCAGCCTGTGTAGCTGCTGAAGGGGCAGACACTGGAGAAGCTCAGCCTTGGATCTTTCTAGATTCCTGAATGGAAAACTCTCCGGTGGGACAACAGGCTCCCAGGGCCTTCTTTATATAGGAAAGAGCCCAGACAAGAGTGTGGCCTGGAAGACTCCAGATGACACAAAAATGCCCAAAGAAAACCAGTTTAGAGGCCTCTCTAGGCTGGTGGGGAAGCTCCCCCCAACACTGACGGTTTCAAATTCTTACACATAGGTCCCAGGGGGTACACACAGGTGCAGACAGAGACTGCCTACACTCATGGTCAAAATGGGCTCAATAACCCCCCGACCATCGCTGCCATGATTGCACAGCAGTTGTTACTTCAGATACTAAGAAAACAACTGCTTTTTCACTCTTTGCCTCTTAGACTTACAGGCCTAACTTGCAGGTACTGAAGCTAGAGACAGAATGGGTTTTTACATATACGAAATACTAAAAATTTATTTTAAAAAAATTTTACTTATTTGAAAGGGGGGGTGGGAGGGAGGCCGCAAGTACGGGGAGGGGCAGAGGGAGAGAATCTTCAAGCAGATCCCCCCAACAAGCGCAGAGCTGGATGCGGGTCTCGATCTCACAACCTGAGAGATCCTGACCTGAGCCGAAACCAAGAGTCGAACACTTAACTGACTGAGCCACCCAGGAGCCCCAATACTGAAAGTTTCTAAGACCACATCCCGAGTGTCAATTTTACAACCTGTTAGATTAAAAACAAATTTAAGGGGCGCCTGGGTGGCTCAGTGGATTAAAACCTCTGCCTTTGGCTCAGGTTGTGATCTCAGGGTCCTGGGATCGAGCCCGGCATCGGGCTCTCTGCTCAGCGGGGAGCCTGCTTCCCTCTCTCTCCCTACCTGCCTCTCTGCCTACTTGTGATCTCTGTCTGTCAAATAAATAAACAAAATCTTTAAAAAAAATAAATTTAATCCAGATTTCTTATTTTACACAGCATCCCATTTTTCATTTTGTACCTGTGTGCAGAGAAGGATGAGAATGTTTAACGGGAACCAGAGGGTGACCTGTGGAAATTACCATTCACGAGGACAGTAGAAAAAAAGTTCTTGAGTAGCTTCTCCTGGATCATTCCTTCTGAGATACAGACTCCTCTGAGCTAAAAGCTGAATACATCAATATCCTGCCTATTTATTTCAAAGCTGCCAGGTATCCCCTGCAGAAGACATCAAAACCCAGTGGTGGCAGAAGGGCTGTTCTTAATCTAGTCCTTGCTACCCGTCTAGCCTATTTTCCCACTATTGCTGTCATGTCCTCTTCAGTTCGATCTATACCCAACCCTTGGTCGGTTCTAAGTGTGCCATGCTCTGTCTCACATGTGTGGTTCTATACAGTCTCTTCTCTCCTTTCCAACTTACCAGCCCAACCCTACTACCTCAACCCAAGCCTCTGACTCAGTTTTACCTCATCGCTAGGCCTTCCCTGATATGACGGAAGAGCTGATAGATGCCACTCCCTGCCACAGACGAGCACTACACGTATGTGCAAGGCAGCTTGGCACAGACAGCAACAACCTGGAACTTTCTGGGCACCTGTCTGACTTCTCCAAAAGGCCATGAGCTCCCAGAGGGAAGATATCTGGTCCAGGACCTTGCCTCTTTCAGTGGCCCATCCTTAGAGTTTAGCAAAATGATAGTCACACGGTGGGTACCTGATATTTTTTGAAGGAATAGCTAAGCAAATGGAACTTTTTACAGAACATTTTTTGATTGTGAAGCCAAATGAATGCCAAGTTATAGATTTTTCTTAATAGTTTGGTTTCTAATTTTTTTTTATAAAGCAAAGAAGCAACTACCAGTAATTTATTTATTTTAAGATTTTATTTTTATTTATTTGACAGAGATGACAAGTAGGCAGAGAGGCAGGCAGAGAGAGGAGGAAGCAAGCTCCCTGCAAAGCAGAGAGCCCGACGCGGGGCTTGATCCCAGGACCCTGGGATCATGACCTGAGCCGAAGGCAGAGGCTTTAACCCACTGAGCCACCCAGGCACCCCTGGTTTCTAATTTTTTAACTTTGTCTTAGCTGACCATAAAGTGACCATGAATATTATATTAGTCATTTGCTCTTATTGTCTCTCCAAATCATTTGACTTGATTTTCATGGGAAAAAAAATCTCTATTTGCACTCATTTTTTTTTGACTGGTTTACATAATATTTCACTCAATGATGTAATTTCTGGTCAGACACAAAAGAACTGACCCTTTGTAGCCACTGAGCTCAGACCTGGGGGGGATATAGTATATATGGGGTGAACTGTCAGGTAGGAAGAACCAGTATATGGTGGGCATCAGTAAGTATATTTTTAAAAAGGAGTGGAGGGAGCTGGTTAATTTGAAAAGTTAGACAGAGGTAGTTTTAGAGAGCTTCCACCACAGAAACTGCTTAAAATCACACGACAGAACTTTCCAGAGTCAAATGCTAAAGCTATTCAAAGCCACGTGATTCATTACCGACTGATGAGATGAGCCAAGATGTCTCCTTCCATTTAACTTAAATAACTTGATATGTCAAGTTCAGGTTATTAAAATATGCCTATTCATTCCTCAGGGCTCAATATATACTTCCTGGATCTGGAACATTCCATTAAATCAAGACAATATGTATCAAAACTGACTTCCTGAAGATAATTCTTTCTAATCCCCAGTATTGGCCCATGGGTATGTTTCTAATTAATTCTCTTGAGATGTAGCTCAGCCTCAGACTAAGTTAACTTTTGAAACATCTTAGTGTACACGCTAATACTCAGTTACCACAATAAAACAACTGGAGGTCTAGATTTTGTACAGGATAAGAATCAGAGACATGGAAGAAAAGTAAATTAAAACTACCATCATTAATCAGGACTAGAAAAAATTTCCAAATCCTTCTGGCAACTTTCCTAAATAAACCAAGTATCATCAGGGAAACTACTTGGGTATACGAAGAAGAATTTCAGAAACTTTTCCCTAATATTCCTCCTGTTTCTCCTCTCCTTTTATGGCCTGTCAGACACTGAACTTAAGACAACTATATAAGGATGTTCTAATTCAGAATCAAAAGGCACCATGCAACCATTTTTACTGATATGAAATGAAATACTCTAAGTCTTACAAACTAAAAAATTTACCAAAGTGATTTCAACATGTAGTTGTATAGTATATAAGTATACTTATAGTAAATATAGCATATTAACAATCTGATCCAAACAATAAGAAAAAGCCCACATTCTTCTTAGATGTGTGTCTACTTTTAGAGTTACTCTGATCTGGTAGAGGTAATTTCCACAACTAACCTGGCAACTTGAAAAAGCTAATGGGGAGAAATGAAATCTTGCCATTTGCAACGACGTGGATGGAACTAGAGGGTATTATGCTTAGCGAAATAAGTCAATCGGAGGAAGACAACTATCATATGATCTCCCTGGTATGAGGAAGTAGAGATGCAACATGTGGAGTTTAGGGGGTAGGAAAAGAATAAATGGAACAAGATGGGATTGGGAGGGAGACAAACCGTAAGAGACTCTTAATGTCACAAAACAAACTGGGGTGGCGAGGGTAGGGAGAGGGTGGTGGGGTTATGGACATTGGGGAGGGTATGTGCTATGGTGAGTTCTGTGAAGTGTGTAAACCTGGCAATTCACAGACCTGTACCCCTGGGGCTAATAATACATTACATGTTAATAAAAAAATTGTTAAAAAAAGTTTAAAAAGCTGCTTTAAGGACACACATACCAAAAAAAGCTAATGGGGAAAGAGGGAAACATTTCACAACTTTTATACCTATTAATAGGTTCAGCACCATTGGAGCCTGAAACCTATAAATGCCAAAGATGTATTTTCTTTTTTTTTTTCTTTCTTTTTGTTTTTTTAAGATTTTATTTATTTATTTGTCAGAGAAAGAGAGAGAGAGCACACAAGCAGGGGGAGCAGCAGGCAGGCAGAGAGGGAGGAGCAGGCTCCCTGCCGAGCAGAGAGCCCGATGTAGGGTTCTATCCCAGGACCCTGGGATCATGACCTGAGCTGAAGGCAGAGGCTTAACCCACTGAGCCACCCAGGTGCTCCCCAAAGATGTATTTTCACAAACAAGCTATTTGGAGCAAAATGTTTTCCTCCTGAATATTCTACTGATGTATTTAAGCAACTTCACCACGACGTAAGCACTTTCCATGGGATTCACTTTTTCTGGTCCGTAACTTTTATCAAGAAATAGATCCAGATAATAATAATAATAATAACCATAGTAATAGCAATAATGCTTCCTGGATGTAATAAAATCACCTTCACTACAGAGATTTTTTTCCGTACAAGCGGAAAGTCTAGCGTATCAGAAGCTCTCTCTTCTGGGAGCCAAGGGACCCAAGTCCCAGCCCTGGCTCGGCATCACACAGCTTCAACGACCTTCGGCAATTCAATCTGGCTCCCTGGAACCTGGTTCTCTAGTTAGTAAAACAACAGACCTAACTGAAATGTACATTTCCTTCTTGGTGCTAAACTTTTATGAATCTTATGATGTAAAAAATGTTAGAGACGACTGCTTCTGAGTCACAAACACTGGAGCCAATTTCTTCTCTGTTCCATAATCTGCACATTGCGACCAAGTCTTACTGTTCCTCCCTCTTCATCTTCAGGAACCCTCCTGTTTATTTTTTTTCCTCTGCATTCCCTGATGCCTTTGTCCAAGTTCAGGCTACTGGATACTGTGTGGACTATGGCAAAGCCTTCTAGATTTTTCTTACCTTTCTCCATACTGTGTCCAAAATGTACTTCCTGACATAGGTACTCAGTTAGCTCATGACCCTACATCGTTTTTCTGTGGCTCTCTATTGCATAAAAGAAAAAAGTGTTTTCTCAGTGAAATTGAGGTAAAAGTCCCAGGGGGGGTAAGTGCCTCATGGGGTTTGTGGTAAGAATGAGCAGCTCTACTCATGGTAATAGTGCCTTAAACACCAAGCGCTGTGGTCTTATCTCCACGGGGTCCTGCTTTGGGCATTTTTTTATCACAAAATCCAACTACATGTGATTTTCTAGAACATACCATTCTCTTTTCCACTCATCCAATGCACCTGGCTAGATTCTGGAAGAATTCACACCTTCCTTTCTTCTTTAGTACTTGGGCCCACCACCATTCCATGTCCTCTCTTTCCGTGAAGCCTTCCTTGATCGCCCCCTGCAGACCTAGGAGCTCTGCCTGTGCACCTAGAATGCCTAAGTAGATGCCCAATAAAAGCAGTGGTTTGAATGAAGCTCAGTGGAGCCAGCTTGCTAGGCCTCTGACGGAAGGCCAGAAGACCCAAAGTTAAACTCTGTCTGGGTTTATGCAGGGACCAGTTAAGAATTTTTCCCAGTACAGCCTTTTCTGTTTCTTTTTATTCCAAATGACACCAAAATAAGTAGAGTAATAATGCTTGAAGTGAAGGGAGAGTTTCCGCCAGCATTCCATGATATTTTAGCTTCCCTCTAACGGTTTTTCCACGACTTAGATAGCAGCAATCCTGGAAAGATTGAACACTTCTGCTACCTTGGTTGCACGCCTCAGATTGTGTTAGCACTTTTAATACTATATCCAGAATGTTTCTAAGCTGTATTTTGTATTCTTTCCATAATTTTTAACATACTGAATATTTCCAGTGTTAAGCAATGATTCAAAGTCTCTTAAAGCTTCCTATTTCTTAGGTCTAAAATGAACACTCCCTCTCTCTACCAGAGCCCTTGGCCTTTGCTTCTCAGACACATCTGTGCCACATCTGTGAGTCACGGGTCTGAGGACAAGAGTCCTTGTCTATATCTGGCAAGTCTCCTCTGAAGGCCTCCTACAAAATCCGACTAATTGCTCACTTACACTGTTCTCCCTATAGAAAGCTTCTACTACCACTGGAAGGGAAATGCTATACATGTGGATAAACTTACAGCTTGTTCCCAATCTTCATGAGTGACTTATGATGAGATATCTTCCAGCTCCTAACAAGCTGATCAACAGCCATGCAGAGGGAAGAGAGTGACTCTTATTTGTCAACATGTATAACCAATATGGTCCAGATGAGGAAAGCTTACACTTAGACTTGAGGACAAGAACAAAATTTCTGCTTTTACCATTTGCATAAAACTGCAGACTTCTTACAATTAAAATGGAAAATTCTAGTTTTCATGAACCAACACCCCATAGAAAACACACCAAAAAAATAGAGATTGATGGAATTTTCCAATTACTAGATATATGATCATGACATCCAGCCAGAATTCCTAGAGCCAACAAGAAAAATAATGTTTAAGATCTCATTTTGATTTTAAGATGTGTGACCACTATCTTTATATGCGCTTGTGTATAAATCTATTGATGCACATATGAACGAGTACAAATCTCCAGAATCAACATTCAGGACTGATAAACCCTACCCTTTATTCCGGCACCTTAACTTCATTCCCCCCACCACAGGTAGAGAGGACCAATACCACTGCCTCCTTCCAAATTTGCTCTTCTGAGCCTCACAAAACAAATTATCTGTGGCTGTCACTCTGTTCTTAAATTGTTAAGTATCAATAAGTTCTTCCACACAGTTCCTCTGATGCCGGTGGAACTATCAAGGACTGCCAGCAAAGGTGCGCACCGTTACCAAGTCCCTTCATTTCCATTTGAAAAGAAGCAATTCAAAAGCCAAGGGAGATACAGAACAAAGAGTTGAAGGAGCGTGGTGGAGAAGTACAGACAAGATTATTTAGTAAGGAACCAAACGATCCGAAATTTTTTTTTAAAGATTTTATTTATTTATTTGACAGACAGAGAGCACAAGTAGGCAGAGAGGCAGGCAGAGAGAGAGGGGGAAGCAGGCTCCCCGCTGAGCAGAGAGCCTGATGCGAGGCTCGATCCCAGAATCCCAGGATCATGACCCCAGCTGAAGGCAGAGGCTTTAACCCACTGAGCCAGCCAGGTGCCCCCGATCCGAAATTTCTAAGACTTCTCAATAAAAGTTATCACACATCAGTGTTTAGTCTAAGATCCAAGTTCTTCAATATGCCCAATATAAACCTGTTGAGAAGTCTCTACTTCATTAATAAGTCAGAATATATGAATACTTTTCAGCTAATACATCTAGTCTTAAGTAATGGAAATAACCTATCTTAAAATGCTTTTATGCCAATTTTGACATTATCTAACCATCCACATGAAAAGGTTTGCACAAGGCAAGGACAATGAAGTTTCAATAAGGAAATGGCTATCTGTCCTCTATGTAAGGGAAAGGTGCTAATAACTGTTGGACTTCTACTCTTTTTTTTTTTTTAAGATTTTATTTATTTATTTGACAGAGAGAGAGAGATCACAAGTAGGCAGAGTGGCAGGCAGAGGAAGAGGGAGAAGCAGGCTCTCTGCTCATCAGGGGCTCGATCCTAGGACCCTGAGATCATGACAAGAGCCAAAGGCTTAACCCACTGAGCCACCCAGGCACCCCATGGATTTCTACTCTTTTTAGGATACTATACTCATTGGCTCATTTACTCTTTTTTTTTCTTTTAAGATTTTATTATTTGTCAGAGAGATAGAGAGTACAGACAGGAACTCAGGTAGAGGCAGAGGGAGAAGCAGGCTCCCCAAAGAGCAAGGAGCCCGATGTGGGACTCAATCCCAGGACGCTGGGATCATGGCCTGAGCCAAAGGCAGCCGCTTAACCAACTGAGCCACCCAGGCATCCCTGGCTCATTTACTCTTTATAGCAACCCTGCGAATAATAGTTTCATGTCAAACCACAAGAGATAACTGAGATTCTAAGACCATTAATATTCTTCTCAAGGCACACCATTAATAAATGGACATCAATATTTACAGTCTACCATGCTATCTCCAAAGTGTGCACGTGTCCTAAAAGATTCTGGAGCAGTCAGGTGATGGAAAGGCCCAGTCATGGTTGTTATGACTAGTGGCTGCTGTAAACACCCATGGAAGCAGCAGCCACAGGGCAGGCGCTCTAGTCTCTCCTCCTACTGAAGAGTACTAACCTCTCATGGCTCCTACTGGGCCTAGACGTAGACTCGGAATCCTCAACACACTGCAGTGGTCAGCCGCAAATAGCGTCACTAGATAAACTCTACTTTCCATCCCTAAGTACTGCAATGATCACTAATCATGAGGCAGAGGGGCACCTGGGTGGCTCAGTGGATTAAGCATCTGCTTGCGGCTCAGGTCATGATCTCAGGGTCCTGGGATCGAGCCCTGCATCAGGCTACCAGCTCAGTGGGGTGTCTGCTTCTCCCTCCAACCCTCCCCCATCCCGTGATCTGTCTCTCTCTCACTCCCTCTCAAATAAATAAAGTCTTAAAAAAATAATAATAATGAGGCAGAAATAGTAGTTGCTACTAACTGCAAAGGCCCAAAACCTAGTTACCAGGATCCTTGTCTCTAATAATGCAGTTATTCCCAACAGAGCTGAAAAAGCCTATTTCTATTGGAGGTCAACCCACTGCACTGACTTTCCATACTTTCCAATTTCTTATATGAATCATTATTAATAGAACAAATGAAGATGTGGTGTGTCATCTGTAAAAGCTTAGAAGCTAGCTAAAGGAAACCAAACTTACACAGGCATCGAAACTCTTGGGAGGGCCACCCAAGGACGCTGACACAATCAGTCAAAATATCCCCTTGGAAGCAGCACTGCCCTAACCACATGAATGACCCGCTCCAAGGAATTCCAAGGCACTTGGATCCCATTAGCTTCGAGTCTGGCTATTCATCTACCAACAATTAAAAGGGGCAGGTCTCTTTAAGACCCTAATAAATTTTCTCCATGTGGCTATAGAAATGGAAATTGTCCACAACAGTTATTTTTACAGTAGCAGTGAATCTTTAATTCTCTGGGTTGAGTACTTGGGACTTGCCAGGCCTCACTTTTCTCATCGCTGAATGGGAATAATACTCCTATTATTCTCGGGAAGAAAAGAAGGAGTGTGTGAACCATGCCTACAACTGTGCTGGGGGCACAGAGGGTGCTCAATAAACATTAGTTCTCCTTTCCCTGCCCCTCCAGGCCAGATCTTTCCCCAGAGTTCTAACTCCAGGAATTTTTCTTCTCTCGAAAGTCACTGAATTATCACACAGGAAGCTAAAGCAGCCCCATAGGTCCTACCCATAGGTCCCAGGGGCAGAGTCAGCATGTGGCTTCAGCCAGGGACCCTCCACAGAGAAGCACAAACTCTGGAGTTTCTGTCTTTCTGTTATTGAAACACAAGTCAAATCATCAGACAGCAAGATGAATGACAAAAGAGAGGAGGAGCAGAATTCTTTCTCTGGCAATGGAACCAGTGATGTTGTCTTTAAAAGGTAGATGGGCTGGGGTAGGGAGGTGATGGCTGTGGTGGCTTTTTGATGACTCAGACTCCACTGCTTGATTAAGGGGCTGCTGAATGGGCTGAGCCCTGAGTTGACAGCAAGTACGAGGTTCAGAGGAACTACTACCATTCCTCTTGCTGCAGCTCAGAAGGACCCGAATCTTTCCACTATTTGTGATAAGAAGCCCTTCAGTCTCAGGGCGCACAGCGGCCTCTCTGTGAAGACCAGCAGACCAGCGGACTCAGTCAAGGCCAAGGGGATGGAGCCAAGCTAAAGACGGCTGTTGTTGTATGACCACAGCTTTGTTCCCTCGCTCAGAGAGGCACACTCAGGGCTGGGATTCGGCAGACCCGAACCCCACATTCCCATCTCATTGCATTCTGTCTTGTCATGAGACAAAGAAGCACAAGGGACATTTCATCTTACCTTAACTTAGCTCTCCAAAGAAATGTGTTTCCTGCCTCATTACATGATGTGCTAGATTACGCGTGTGTCAACGGTTTCATAGAAAAAAAGATGAATTCTGTGTTTCTACCATTTCAAAGATGGGTAAGACTTTTGTCTTCACAGCTACTCTGCAATTAGGTACAGTATGGTCCAGATGAAGGATCAGGGTTACAGAGGAGGGGCAGCAGGGGAGAAAGGGGAGGGGGAAGGAGAGGTAGAGAAGGGAGAAGAGGAGACAGAAGGGGAAGACTCATTAATTTGTATCATTTAAAAGTTATTACACTGGGGCGCCTGGGTGGTTCAGTGGGTTAAGGCCTCTGCCTTCAGCTCGGGTCGTGGTCCCGGGGTCCTGGGATCAAGTCCTGAGTGGGGAAATCTCTGCACGGTGGAGAGCCTGCTTCTCCCTCTTTCGCTCCGCCTGCCTCTCTGCCTACTTGTGATCTCTCTCTGTCAAATACATAGATAAAGTCTTAAAAAAAAAAAAAGTTATTACACTAAGGGGTTTTCACTTATATTTTAAGTTCTAGGAAACCAAAATGTTCTGGGTAATACATGTGAATCACTGGAAAGAAATATTCCATTTTCTGGCTAAAAGGTGACTCCTGTGATAACCACAAAGTCAATGAATCATAGGTCCTTTATTATTCGACTTCCTTTCAATGAGCTAAGAAAAAGTTACTCAGGACCCCCTCTAGGAATTAGCCAAGGAAAAGTGAGTCTCCCAGACTTGTGTTCATATGGAACATGCTCTCTCAATTTCTCCTTTGGGTTCATTTCAGAAAATGGCATATAACTGTGGCACCCAGGCTTTACCATGCCTTACATAAGGTGCTGTGGGCAGCAAGTTGCCTTCAGGGGCGGGGATGAGAGGGCCTGTGTGCCAAAGCCCTGGGCTACTTCTTCAGCATGACTGCTTGCATTTTTAATTCGAAATCCCTGTATATCTGGGTTTGGTATTCTACACATCAATCTCTATCTGAAGTTTTCAGTGTTATCTACTCACTGTTTGGTTGAGCAAAATTTATGTAATGACTGGGGAATATTCTGTTTTGCATATATGTTCTTTTTGAGTATCAACATCCTGGTTTCCCCCAGTGACTATCATCTTGTTTGGGTGGAAACGGGGTCGGTAGGACAAACTAGAGCAGAATCCAGCTCTAATACTCCCTCCTAAATCATCACACAGCAGCATCCTCCAACAGCAGGCCACTTCAAGAAATCTCCAGATATAGAACCTTAAACCTCAAAAATTCCGTTTGGCAATATAATGAGAGTCATAAGTCTGAGTCTGAACCAGTGCTCGGCCATTAGCTGTGACAGTGCGGTAGTCCCCTTCTCTCTCAGGGCCTCAGTGTTCGGATTTATAAAATGAAGAAGGTGAATTAGATGCTCTCAGCTCAAAGGATCTCCCACTCACGGGACTGTTTGGTACAACTGTATGACCACTGGCTCTCAACTTTTTAGGAACACCAATGACCATAGAGAAGCCATTTCTGGAATGCCATTTTCCCTCCTGTGTTGCTTACTGTCCTCACAGCAATTCATTCCCATACATGCATTAACCACATTTTAATGCTTTCTACCATAATAACTTCTTAAAAATCAAGACAATAGCCAGTGTCTGGAATCCAAACACCTTTGATGTGTGACTTATAAATTTTTCAACATCTATAATTTTAAGTTTAAATTATATATTAAATTTCAAAGGCCAAGTACTTGGGAAGGGGGGGGGTGGGGGGGAGAGATTCCATGTGCTTTCCATGCATGCCTTGAATCCAAATAAAAAAATCACTCTTTAGTCACCAAAGTGACTATCAACTGTGTAAAATCTGTCATTTGTGGAACTGTGAAATGTTTAAATTCTTTATGAAAACCCTTTATAGCAAGTTAAACTGAATCAAAGTTCTTTGGATGCTCCTAAAATTTATTAAAGCTATATAGAGAAGATAATTTGTTTGTATCAGACTGAACACTGCAGCTAAATGACATAAAAACATCAACATAGGCAATGCGATCAATTTATGTGTTTTAAGTTTAATGTACACAAGAAATTAAACATAAACTGGTTACATTTGTTAATGCCAGTCTCCTATCTTATAGTGTATCAAAATATGCTCGGCATTACGGTTAATGAATTGCATTCTTTTTTTTTTTTTTTAAGATTTTATTTATTTATTTGATAGACAGAGATCACAAGTAGGCAGAGAGGCAGAGAGAGAGAGGAGGAAGCAGGCTGTCCGCAGAGCAGAGAGCCCGACGCGAGGCTCGATCCCAGGACCCTGGGATCATGACCCAAGCTGAAGGCAGCGGCTTTAACCCACTGAGCCACCCAGGCGCCCCAATGAATTGCATTCTGATGTCATCAAACATATGCTGTATGGCCATCAGGCAATACATAATAACAGTGAACATGCGGACACACTGCTGTGGTCAGAAAGCATTCTGAGAAACCACGCTTCACTGAACCCTCTGAACAACTTTCTGAGGTGGGAATCAACTTTCTGTTCCACAAATGGGGAAGGATTTCCACACACACACACGTGACTGAGCTTCCCCCAAGACCCAAGAGTCAGTGAACAACTTGAGTCAAATGTGATGGATGACAGTAGGATGTGCGTCTGTCCACACCCAGCAGAAGGAAGACGGATCAGACACATCAGATGTACTCTTTCTTCTGAGGCTTCACGCCCATGCTGCCACAGAGGGAACTATGAGACACCATCATGCACAGGGCAGGGCGCGGCTTCTGAGGAAAGCCTCGCTGTGCTTACTCACTTGCCCTGTACCTTTAGGCAAGCTACTTACCTTGTCTGTACCTTATTCTCCTCACCCAAAAAGTGAGAACAATCAGGGCTGTTGTAAGATGAAGACAGAATGCATATAAAATGTCTAACTCTGCACTGTCCATACAGAAGGCACTCCCTAAGTGGTCATCTAAAATTTCTGATAAACTCCAATATATTTACATGCCCCTCATCAACAAAATCCAGGCTTTATCCTGGAATACCCCTCAGAGTTTGTTGTGTAGTACTAAAGAGGGGGTCACTGCTCATCAAAGGAAGAAGAATCCAGTACCCTGATTTGATGAACAGAATTTTATCAGAAACAAATTTCCCTATCAGCTGCACGTAAGGAAGAAGAAACACACTGGCAACCCTAACCACATAAAAAAA
>ML098844.1:0-10111 GCA_003697995.1 Taxidea taxus jeffersonii
ATGCGGGGCTTGATCCCAGGACTCCGAGACCATGACCTGAGCCGAAGGCAGAGGCTTAACCCACTGAGCCACCCAGATGCCCCTGATTTTTTATTTTAACCCATCATCAGCCTTTAGTACCCTGGCCTCTGATCCCTTCTGAAGTTAAGCATAAAGTCACACCTTACAAGCATTATAGTACCACTCAGAGCACAAACAAGGGAGAAATGAAGGAAACCCATTACCTTTGATTAACATAACCCCCATAACTGGCAATGCATTTGACTTGAGGTCTCAAATATTCAGTTGAGAATTCTTCAATGGGTATGATACAAATTTGATGCTGTTGAGCAAATACAGTGCAAAAAGGTAACATCACAGTTATTGGCAAAGTCAACAGTAACGGTCAAACATACTCTTAAAAAAGTGTTAAGTAAAGAAATTACAATTGTTATTTTAAAGCAGAAAAAAAACTGCAGAATGGCTTTCCCTATGGCATTCTTAGGTGCAAAAAAACCTTTTTACTGTTACGCAGGATCACCGCTCAAATGTTTTTAGAATAGTCACATGAATAAATGAAATTATCATGTTCAAAAACAACTCTTTGTCAGTGACTTCAGGTGCCTGCTTTCCTCTCCTGCCCTGGGCTGATGCTGGCTCTTCAGACCCCTTGGCAGGGAGAGGCGGGATGTGGTAGGCAGCTGGGGAGCCTGCTGTTAAGAGCCTGTTGCCTGTAACTCCTGCTATAAACAATCTGTGAATAGAGGATGACCTGATTCTCGGGCACATTTGGACTTCGTTAAAGGAAGTGTCTCCAGAACTAGTTTTTGAGTCACACAAGAGACTCAGTTATTAACTTAGCAATACATTTTATTTTAATCCAAACTGTACTATCAGCTTGATCACAAACCTATTCAGTAACAAAACTTTTTATTGAACACCTACTATAGGCCAGGCACTGAGACTAAGGGATCCTAGAAGACCAGGATGGCTAATACCCCTGCTCTCATGGAGCTTATATTCTAGTTAGATGTCTGAATGCTATTAGACTATTTCAATAAGGGCAAACCTATGCTTAAAAGATGAAGACTCGGGACGCCTGGGTGGCTCAGTTGGTTAAGCAGCTGCCTTCGGCTCAGGTCATGATCCCAGCGTCCTGGGATCGAGTCCCACATCAGGCTCCTTGCTCGGCGGGGAGCCTGCTTCTCCCTCTGCCTCTGCCTGCCACTCTGTCTGCCTGTGCTCACTCTCTCTCTCTCTAACAAATAAATAAAAATAAAAAATCTTTAAAAAAAAAAAAAGATGAAGACTCAGCCCTGTTATGATTCCCAAAGATGAAGAGGTTAGATTTGCTCAGATTGTTATGTTTAAAAAGATAGTCACAATTTTCAAAAGAAAGCCTTAAGCTATTATATTAATTTATGTAATAACTTTTAAAAACTCAATTCCAGATAATCCTGAAGAGTAGGCTCAAAGTTTTTAATATTGTCCAGCATGAATATTTAAAACACATTAGAACATGCTGGCCTAGCATTTCCCAGAGTGTGATATGTGCTTAATATCAGCAGTGTCAGGAAGTTGCTTCATACTCAGATAATCTTCTGTTCTCTGAGACATTTATTAGAAATCTGGCCATCCTTTCCTAGTCCAGTCCCACTGCCTGTGTTTACCATAATTCTCAATATTTAAGTTGTGCCAACAAAAGGGAGGCATGAAGGTATCTAACCTGCCAAACTTGGTATTTTTAACTCTTAATTGCATACATCTAATTAACTGAATATGTTTTTTGAGATAAAGTAACAATAATCTGGACAGGAAATACCAGGTGGTTGCCACACTGAAAATTCTGAAGGAATTTGTCAAGAAACTCATAGACATGATTAAATAGTAAAATGGACAAGAAAATAAACAGTAACTAATGGCATTTCTATCACCAGCATAAAAACAAGCTAGGAACTATAATGACAAAAGAGATTTCATTCATAATAGTAACAATGAATAAACATTCATGAAATAGAGTTTTGTAAGCTATGTTCAAACTTGACGAGCAAACTTGACCGGTGCTATAAAAAAAGCCTCAAATGAAGCAGCAAGACAGAGTTCTAGATGCGAATAAAACACATCATAAAACTAGCAACTCTTCACAGATTCACTTTATAGGTGGAATACAACCCCCGCCAAAATTTCTCTAAGTTTTAAAATATAGAGATATCACCAAAATGCTCCTAAAATTCAAAGGGCAAAACAGACGCATACCAGAAGGAATCGGGCCCTGCGTGCTTTGAGCCGAATGCCTGCATCTGTCAACAGCTCGTAGACGGCGAGGCGACTCCTGCCATCAGTCACGACACTCCGGCAGAGGACACTGAGAGAGGAAAGAGTGTTCTTAGCCTGACTCCTCTGGTCTCCCTGACCTCGTGCCTCCCTACGGGGTAGCTGATGGCTCTTCTGTTTCTCCTGTTTATAACTAGGTCACTGACAGTGAATTTTCTGGCACAATGTGTTCTAGAGAGATGCAGTCCACAATCAATACAAGAAAAGGAATCTTCTGACTGTGGCTCATCTCAGGGCTAAAGGCCTTGCTCACTTTTTCCATCCAGCTATATGCAATACTTGGTCTAGTCATTGGGAGAAAAAGCCCCAGGGTCAATAATGTCTGATCTTGGGCACCGGGGTGGTTCAGTCAATTAAGCGGCTGCCTTCAGCTTAGATCATAATCCTGGAGTCCTGGGATCGAGTCCCACACTGGGCTCCTAGCTCTGCAGGGAGTCTGCTTCTCCCTCTGACCTTCTCCCCTGTCATGATCTCTCTTACTCTCTCTCAAATACATAAATAAAATTTTTAAAAAAGTGTCTGATCTCCAAGATACAACCTTCATGGAGACTTATCAATATTCTTAGTACTGTTGGTGACTAAAGTTGCCTATCAGCCTCACAACGATCGACGACATCCCACACCCCGTCAGCGCTGGGGCTGGCCTTACTCCAGTCACAACTAACCAGAATTTGCCATAGGAAGCTCAGTCTGCTCCTCTTATGCTTCCTTCCTCGTTGTACCAGCTGCACTCCTTCCTTCTACCCCATCAGGTGAAATATGGAGTTCAGGAACACTTAAAAGTTCACGGTTTGAAACCAAAGAATACACTCTAATGGTAAAACCCATTAAAGAAGTATTTTAGAGGAATGTTTCTGACTTCATATTCTGTAGCCACTTTTCTGTCTGTAAATGCAATTTGGAAACTAGTTTGGAGACAAACTAAAAGAAATGACCATCTCTGGGAAATATTTGAAATAATTCATGCAATATCTTTTTGGTAAGGATTAAAATGAGATAGAATTGGGGCGCCTGGGTGGTTCAGTGGGTTAAAGCCTCTGCCTTCAGCTCAGGTCATGATCCCAGGGTCTTGCGATCGAGCCCCACATCGGGCTCTCTGCTCAGCAGGGAGCCTGCTTCCTCCTCCCTCTCTCTCTCTGCCTGTCTCTCTGCCTACTTGTGATCTCTGTCTGTCAAATTAATAAATAAAATCTTTAAAAAAAATAAAATGAGATAGTATTATGAAGAGCCATAGTTAGAAACTCAAAGAACAGCTGTTTTCTTTTTCCTTTTGAGCACTTGTGTGTGTGTGTCTGTGTGAAATTAAAATGCATTCCTTTTGGTTCAAGCACAATCCTGGGAGTTGAATATATTAGGTGATTCACTTGGATTTAGGTTTATCCATATTCTTTTAAAATTCTTACTAAGAATAGACTAATGATAATAACTGGATTGAATTAATCATGAGTGAACTTCTCTCACAAAAGGGCGATCAGATTTATCACAACACTGTTTTGAAAATGGTATTTTAATTAGCATCACTAGTCTTCTGTTGGGGTATTTTTTAATATAACTCCATTAGAACTCACTCGAGAAATGCTGGGAAAGATTCAACCCTCAGCAGGAGAAGCTGCAATGTTGAAAGGGCCTGTCATTTGAAATAGGCTTTTATGGGTCAAATATTTTCCAATTGCACCACATTTTTGGAACACAGTACTTAATAGCCTGTTCATATTCACTTGTCCACATGAAGCCAAAGTAGAGAGAGAGGAAATACTTTAGACTAGTGAAACCGTATCATGGGACATTCCTGGAAATAGTTAAAGACAATAAAAGGGATTCCTAGTCTAATACAACCCTGTCTTGGAATTCTAATGTCCCTGGTGAAGAAGAACTTGGTGCTGTCATGTCCAGAGTCAAAGTGATCTCTAGAATACCGTACAGTTGTCTGCCCCAAATGCCATTTAGACAGACGCCATGAAACCAGGCTTATGGCTTATGGAATCCTGGAACGGTGCCCTTTCTCTCTTTAGCTCTGAAACCACTCCTCTGCTTGGTCTAGATGTTCTCAGCCTCTTCTGAGATGGGTCAGAGAGCCACCAGGGACATTAAGAGTGTTTCTTCCTGGGCCCTTAGCCATCACCACCTTGTATCCTGTGGAGCAGGGATCAAGTGACATAATCTTGAAGGTAGAAGGAGTCAGAGGGCTGAACCAGAGGGTGGACAGAATCTGGAGAAGCCCTGCCCCAGCTCTGGGGCTGAAAATCTCCAGGACTCGGATGGTGAGGTGACCCACCTGCCTGGGAGTGTACATTCCAGTGGTTGCTGATGTCATCCACAGACAAACCTAACATTTTCAGATAATGACAGAACATTCTGGGGAAATCTTTTGTCCCATTAAAAATACAAATCCAGGGGCACCTGGGTGGCTCAGTGGTTAAAGCCTCTGCCTTCGGCTCAGGTCATGGTTCTAGGGTCCTGGGATCGAGCCCCACATCGGGCTCTCTGCTCAGCAGGAAGCCTGCTTCCCCCCCCCCTCTCTGCCTGCCTCTCTGCCTGCTTATGATCTCTGCCTGTCAAATAAATAAATAAAATCTTTAAAAAAACAAACAAAATCCAAATCCAAATATATATATATGTATATATGCATGTATATACATATGTACATGCATATATACATATATACATATATATATATTTTTTTATCATCACCCCAGAGAGAAGAGCTGACTAGATTTTTTTTTAAAGATTCTTAAAAGAAGCCCTCACAGTTTCCTTTTTAGGGTTGCTAAGAGCATGATGTTAATTCAATAACCATTTCATTAAGTCTCATAAAAGTTTCCATTCTAAGCTTCTAAAAGTAACTCTTTTCATAAGTTCTTTTATTTGCAAAATAGGGGAAAATGTCCAACTACATCAGGTCATTCAGAGTTTGACAAAAAGCCATAGGCAAGTCATGGAAACAAAATGTGTAAGGCCTTGGCCAAGAACTGGGTGAGTTCACTGAAGTTCTCCACTTGCTGTCTGAAGAGATTGACTCCTGGAGCCATTTATTATAAAATTAATTTCATGTTGGAAGCACCCCTTTCACAGATTCTTTAATTAAAGCATATTATGGACATTTGCATAGATCTTGAAATAGCATGCAAAGAAAACAATTTTTAATACATCTTTGTCAAAGTTCTTGGAAGAGAATAACTGAATCAGGGTGAATTTTTTTTTTTAAAGATTTTATTTATTTATTTGACAGACAGAGATCACAGGTGGGCAGAGAAGCAGGCAGAGAGAGAAGGAAGCAGACTCCCTGCTGAGCAGAGAGCCCGATGGGAGGCTCGATCCCAGGACCCCGGGATCACGACCTGTGCCAAAGGCAGAGGCTTTAACCCACTGAGCCACCCAAGCGCCCCAGGGTGAATTTTTAAATCTTTGGTTAACTATTTTTCACCTGACGATCATCAAACATTAATTATTCCCAGTTTCTGCAGGGCGTGTTGTGAAGGCAGTTGTGAGACAGAGTCTTTTCTCATTCCTGTGCACCCACGCGCTCTACCCAGCATTTGAGGCAAAAGCACTGAGCTCCCTGCACCGCCCAGGGCTGTGGTAGCTTCACAGGAACCAGAGCCAAAGTGGCGAGTGGAATACAGAGCTTTTCAAGAAGATGCAATGTTTTCAAGCTGTCCACAGAGAAGCCTCCTGATACTACACTGGGGGTGATACCCAAGAGCATACTCTCCTGCTTGTTTTCAAGATCAGCCTCAAAAAGGAAACAACTTCCTAATCCAGATAAAAACCAGAGTTCTCAAGGCTGACCTCCTGATTCTTCCGGTACAAAGGAATCCCCCAGGACAGGACTGGTTACCTGTACTTGCAGCTGTAGATGTTCACCTGGCCTACCAGGACAGACCCTGGGCTCTCCATGTGCACATCAACGACGGACAACTGGTCTACTTCCGTGGAATACTGGAGCACGACCGCGTAGTTACCGGCCTGCGGGACCTGCAGCCACAGGTGCAGCTCCACCTGTCAGAGAGCCCGAGCACATGGATGTGAAATGCACTGGACGAGTTTACATAGCAACGGTGAAACCAGGGCTGAGCAGACACCTGGAAATAGTGTGTCATAGGTTATCACAGTAAGAAATGTGGTCCTCTAGGTAGGAATGCCAGATAAAATGCAGGATGTGCCACTAAATTTGAAAGGCAGATACACAACACATGTAACTATTGTTTGCATGTTAAATTGCATGGGGCATTTGTATCTTTATTTTCTAAATCTGGCAACCCTACATATAGGGGCTTCTACTCTTTCACCTATATGTTTGCCTTGTTTCTCAAGGCAAAAGACACTCTTGAACTTGAGGTAAAAAGGAATCTCCAGAAGATGATAAAAGGAATAGAAGTCTGCCTTGCGGCTCTTTTGTTGTTCTTCAATTTAAAAAATGAACTTAAAATGTTGTGGTTACAGATAATGAGAAGTGATACATGCACCCCACTTCTGGGACGATAACTAATAATAGTTTGGTTTTCATACTTCCAACCGTTGTCCATGTCTGAAAATGCACATACATATACTTTTTTTTAAAAGAAATATTGCTCAAAAAAAAAAAAAAGAAATACTGCTCATAGTAGGCAATCACAGAAGCTTTCGTACATCACAGCAGAGCCAAGTAGCTCCGACAGAGTCCATATGACCCTCAAAGCCAAAAATATTTACTATCTGGCCTTTCACCAAAAAAAAAAAAAAAAAAAGCCCACGCCTGGTTAGGAGCTTGGAGTCTGGAATCATACTGCCTCCAGCTGCGTGACTATGAACAAGTTCCTTAATGTCTATATGCCTCAGTATTCTCCAGTGTACAAATAAAGATAACAATAGTATCTACCTCTTAGGATTATCATGAGGATTAAATGAATTAATATGGGAAGAACTCTCAGAAATGTATGTGGCATGTCACAAATACCAAATAAACACTGATGATTATAATTGTGATTATTGCCTTTTGCCATGACTTGCTTCTTTTACTCAACAGTATTTTCTCTGTTTATAGTAGGTACATACAGATAAACTTCATTTTCCTAATGGTTTCCTACCATTCTATATAGTATGATCATAAGGTGATTTATTTAACTAATCCCCAATTGATGGACACTTAGGTTATCTCTAATTTATATATTAGAGATATATATAATATATATTATTACAAATTACATAATTTATATAATATAAATTTAATCAATCATATAAATATAATACATAAATTATATAAATATAATTTATGACAATATTATCTATCATCTATTATATATAAATTATATATAATATATGTGATATATTATATATTTATGTAAATATAATATATATAAATTATATATAATATATAAATTATATATAATGTATATATAATATATTATAGTAAATATGTTATAAATTATATCATTTATTATAATATATAATATATATATATTATAAATGATATAATTTATATAGCTGTATATATATATCTATATCATCATATAGCTTTATATGTTATACAGGAAAAAATACATATATGCATATCCTTAGGCTAGTATTTCTATAAGATTCCTATACGTAGAATTGCTGAGTCAAAGGATAGGTGCATATTGAATGTCTGAGCCAACATTAGAACTACATTCTATAGCAGTTTAACTCTCTTCAGTCTGTAAGCTCAGGCCCAGCCAAGCTTTACCACACTTAATTAAAATCCTCCTGCCCCTTGCCTTCAGGAAATTCACATTTACTGTTCTCTCTGCACAGCCCTGAGCCACACAACTAGTATTTTCCACAGTGATTTTTCTATCACTCATATAATAGAAAGACTTCCCTCAGGGAAAAAGAAAGTGGATTATCCACACCACTTTTCCACTCTGTTACAGAGTGAAATATGGGTCCATGTTCAGAGGTTATTACCAGCATTTCTCCCCTGGGCATCTCCAGACAAGAGTTTGTCTGTTTTCACCCACCATAAAGCACACACAGGCCAATGATGTATTCACTTTTCCCCCAGAAGTTATTATTGGCTGCCAGTTTTATCACAGCACTCTATTATAAATTTCTATTGTTCCTTCCACTCTAAGTCCTATAGATTGATTTTTTGGAAGACTTGCAGGAAAGCTTTTGAATATATCTGTTGGTAAAAGTAGGCTTTGAGAAACTCAGATAAAAGACAAATGATGGAAAAAAAAAAGACAAATGATGGCAAATGGAAATTTTACTAGTTGCTGTTTGTTATCAGTTATTTCTATATTCCTAATAAAAGGGAACTTCAGTGTCAAGCTAGAAGGTTCCTTTTGGTTTTATGGCATAGAACTACCCTTACCTAGTTATGAGTGTTTCAAGATAAAGACATAAACGGTGGGCATATCAAATCTGATGCTTACACAAAGCTAAGAGGGATGATTAACACATCTGATGTCAAAATGAGTCTTCAAAATGATTTGGTCAACCTCTTATTAAACACCTACTCTATGCCAGCTCCCCTGATGGGCTTATATGATGGGAAACAAGACAGACTTGGTCTCTATCCTCAGACAGACTTTAATCAAATACTTAGATTATTATATCAACACAGTATGAAATTACATGTATGACAAATGTTCTGACGAGGTGGGCAGAGAGCTGCCTGAGAAGGCCAGGAAGACTCAGGAAGGGGGGAGACTTCCTGAAGAAACAACTTAGCTGAGTGCTGGAGGATGAGGAACAGGGCCCCAAGGGGAGGGAGGAGCATTCAGGCAGAGGGAACAAGCTGCAGTAGGAGGTTACCCTGTCACGTACCCGCTGTAGGGTAGCAGATATGCAGTCCAAGAGACTGAAGGCAGGCCACCGTGGCCAGGAACAGAGAACAAGAAGAGCTATGATAAAACTAGGAGGTAAGAGGGGTAGCCTTGGAGATCGTTAAAATCTTTTGTCTCTATCCTAAAATCAATAAGATGTTATTGAAATTTCCCAGTTGTATATGGATGAGGATGGGATGAGAGGGTCAGTGATGATTGGATATTTCTATCAACATGAGTATGCTGACAATTGTATGGAGTGAATATTGGGAGATGCAATGGCAAGAGCCGGTGTGAGTGAGCTAATTAGGATGTTACTGCTGAGATCCTTATGAAAGATATCATGGAAAGAAGTAGAAACATTTAAGAAAAGGTTGGGATGGACACTCAGAGATGAGTTGTCTTTGGTGAGGGGGAGAACAGAGGAAATCACGGTTGACACTAAGTATTCTGATTTATACAATTCGATGGATGGTGGTACCATTTACTTAGGTAGGGTCACTAAAACGTAATTTGAGATCCCTCTGAGACACCTAAGAGGTAACGTCAGGAAGGAATTTGGCTATGCTCTTCTGCACCTAAAAGGACAAGTATGACTAGACATATCAATTAGGTAGTTATCTGTGTAGAGTTGGTATCTATCACAACAGGCACGGAGGAGGCTGCTTAGGGAGAGAATATAAAGTAAAAAGACAAAGGCCAAGACTGAGCCTGAACAAATTCTAATATCCAATGGCTAGACAGAGGTTGAGCCTGTAAATGATATTCTGAGGAAGCAGCCAGAGAGGTAGGAAGAGATCCAGACCACTCTTAAATTATGGAAAACAAGGTGCAAGAATATTTTAAGATGTGAGGGGTATTCGACAAGTACTGAAAGCTTTTAAGAAGTTAAATAGGTGAATAGGTGAGGAATGAAAACTATCTGTTGGATTTAGTGAAAAGAACATAATTGGAAACCCTGGGAAAGAAAGAAAATATAGGAAAGAAGGAAGGAAGGAAGGAAGGAAGGAAGGAAGGAAGGAAGGAAGGAA
>RCUC01116813.1:0-12796 GCA_003697995.1 Taxidea taxus jeffersonii
GGGGCTGACCTTGAAAGGCAGGGATTACCATAGAAAAGACAACAAAAGGTAAGATTCTCAATACGATATACCTCAAATTTATAAATTACAGCATATGATTTCTTCAATATTTTCATTTTCAAAATGTAGACAATAAATACATCCTCTATAATTTTCATGGTTATTAAATGACATGGGATATTTACATGAGCAGTGCAGTACTTCATTCAAGAGCATGAGCTTTGAGGTAAAACTGATCTAGTTTGAATATTGGCTCAGCTATGTCCCAGCTCTGCAAAACCAAGCCAGTTTTCAGTCTTCTTGAGCCCAATTTAATCATGAGTAAATGGAGGTAATAATACCAATGTTAGCATAGATTGAGAATTAAATATAAGGAGATCATCAATTAATTTATCATCCAAAGAGGACACTTTTGTTGGAATAGTGTTAATGTTTACATAGTGTTAATGATTACAATAGAAAAGCAAGCGTAAACTGGGACTACCCCAGGCGTAAAGTTGGAATATGTGGTCAGTCTACTTAAATGAGGTATGAGTGTTTAGAACACTTTGATCAAGGAAGACAGTTTGCAAGAAAATAATCCTCTTTGAAATGTGAATATTGTTGTGATACACTGGGCTGGCTCATTGTTTGACTGGCTTTTAGGCATAGTCTTAAAGCATCTGACTCAAATCTGTATCATTTTAAAAGACAATGATTTCAAAGTGTTGAATGACCACCTGGATCTCCCAGAAGGATCAAGAGCCTCGGTGGAAAAACCCATCAGTGGTAAAGCAGTACAGCAGTGTTTCCCGAGTTGTGTTACAAAGAATTCATGAATATTGCATTAAAAGGGGGCTCTGTACAAAAAAAGGGGGATGGGGGAGGAAGGAGAGCTCTGTGATCAGGTGACATTTGAAAGCTCTATTTATTTTAGTCCCTTCTAGAATAGCATATTAGACATCCAAGTCCTGAAGACTAAGTAATCCTGAAATAAATCTATATAGTTTGAAAACTACTGACTTACATTTTGTGTAAATGTAAGCTGGCCTCTTTTCCCACGTAATGGTAAAAGAAAAACTGGCTGAAGGATGCCCACAGTGATGTGTTTAGAAGGAGCCTGAAACCTGAGTTTGATGGGAAACTGTGTCAAGGTCAATTAAAGATGTTTGCCATGGATGGATGGTGTCAGGGGATGACAGGAGTGGTGGCATGCACAATCCTTATTTGGCATTCAGGATTTGCACTTGGTTAGTATAAAATAAAATACTGCATTCCGACTTTTGCAAATAACAAAAGTCAGTTTCAGTCAGAATGAAGATCACCTGTCTTCAAGCAAATGAATTAGTAAACATGTCTGAGAGTAAAATACTGTAATTTCTGTATAATTCTTTGTTCATATTCAAGTCAACATCAAGCTTGGTTCCACACAAAAATGGAGTAAGACCATTCGGAAATGTTGTGCACTGAAATGTAGCAAACAATGAAGCAATTTCTGTGTCCATGGAAACTAGTGGGATAGTTCCTCTCAGATAGACTTTTTGCCCTGCATAGTAATAAGTGACTCTTAGAGAAATTAGCTTTCAGCAAATTAACCATCAATTTCTTATGGATTATCTCTTCCATTTCTCAAGGTGTGGATATACAGGATATATCAACTATAATAGAGGTGGTACAATTTTGCCCCTAACACTCTCTTGAGCAAAAGAAGAACAAGGGATTCCAGGAAGTATGAACTGATGCTGCTTTGTCATTTATGCCTGGTACTTAGTGAAAGCATCTACAGTCACACTAAGGAGCCTTAAGCACCCTCACAAATATTGACAGTCTGTCCCAATGTTGTAAAATGAGGTGTTCTATAAATCATACATAGCAAGTCATGCCCAGTACCTCACAGATCCTCTGCATAGGCAGACTTGGGAAATCCCAGCAGATGACCTGTCATTAACAGTGACATTGAAGGACATAGGAAACTTCCTCACAATCACCATATGTTCTCCTAGCCTGGCTTCTATCTACTATGGTACCTTGACTATGATGCTTTTATTTTACTTTATTTTATTTTATTATTTTATTTTATCATGGTAAGTACACTTGAGGTGAGAAGCAAGAATAGCACTCAAGGGTGCCTGGGTGGCTCAGTGGGTTAAGCCTCTACCTTCGGCTCAGGTCATGATCCCAGGGTCCTGGGATCGAGCCCTACATCAGGCTCTCTGCTCAGCAGGAAGCCTGCTTCCCCCTCTCTCTCTGCCTGCCTCTCTGCCTCCTTGTGATCTCTCTCTCTCTCTGTCAAATAAAATCTTAAAATCTTAAAAAAAAAGAATATTTTAAAAAAATCTTTAAAAAGAAAAGATAGGGAACATATCTAGTGCAAAGACCCCAAGATCAGAATGAATGACACATTTTCTGAAAGTAGAAGTATCACTTTTATGTTCTTAATTATGTCTCCCCAAAAATTCACATTGACATCTTAATCCCTAGTGCCTCATAATGTGACCAAATTTGAAGACAGGGTCTTTATAGAAGTACTTAAGTTAAAATGAGGTCCCAAACCAATAGTACTAGTGTTCTTATAGAAGATGAAATTTGGACATAGACATATACTGAAGGAAGATGATGTGAAGACAGGGGAAGATGATGGCCAACTACAAGCCAAGGAGAGGCCTGGAAGACATCTTTTCCTCAAGGCACTCAGAAGAAACCAACCCTGCTGTCAGCTTAATCTCCAATTTCTAGCCTCCAGAACTGTGAGAAAATAAATTTCTATTATTTAAGCCATCCAATCTGGATACTTTGTTATAGCAGCCCTGGCAAACTAATAAGGTCAGTGTGCCCAGGATGTAGTGGGTAACGGTGAGAGATACAAGATGAGTTTGTAGTGCTAAGTAAGAGAAACATCATGTAAGAAGTTTGAATTTTATTCTAAGTATAATGGGAAGCCACTCAAATGTTTTAGGCAGAACAATTCATTCTCACTGCAGAATAGAAAATGGATTGCAGAGAGTCAAGAATAGTGACGAGGTGACTAGCCGGGGATTTGTGAGGTATTCACAAGATGGTGGGGGCTTAGACTAGAGTGATAGAGAAGGCAGATTTTAGACATATTTTGGTGGTAGAGGCAACAACACTTGCTGATGGGGTTGATATCAGTGTAAGAAAAAAGAATATGGGTGACCCCTGAATGTTCTGACTTGAGAAATTTGGTAGGTGACAATATTTGCCAAGATGGGGAAGACAAGACAATAAGATTTGGTGGGTTATATGACATTAGACAAGGTAATTAATGTAATTCTCAGTTTCTTCATGGTAAAATGGAGTGAATAGTATGCCATTTCACTGGGTAGTTGCGAAAATGAAATAAGCTATGTTTATGAAACACCTAAAACTTAGTAAATGTTCAATAAACATTGAATTATCATCAGCATCAGCATCTTTAATCTGCTATCTTGAAATACAACAAGAAATTAGGTAAAGCTGGATTCAGTGTCATCAGGAACATTACAATCAAATGGTAATATTCCCCCTTCTACTAAATACAGAAGAAAAAATTTTATTTAAAAATAAATTTTGGATTATATGTCTAAAGCCCTTTAATCCATGGGCACCTGTGTCATATTCTGACAAAGTTAAGTTTTAGAAACTTGTGAATGTAGAATAGTTTAAGGAAGTTTTCCTGATGTTTTTGTTTACCTTCCTAAAAAACTTACAGGAGGCTATCATGAATCTTCAAAATCAGGGTGCCTGGGTCATCCAGTTAGTTAAGCATCTGCCTTTGACTCAGTTCATGATCTCAGGGTCCTGGGATGGAGCCCCACATTGGGCTTCCTAGGGAGTCTGCTTCTCCCTCTCCCCCAGGTTTGTGCACCCTCTCTTTCTCTCTTTCTCATTAATAAATAAAATCTTTAAAACACACACACACACACACACACACACACACACACACAAACAGACTAAGTGTGCTAGATGTGGACTTAGCATCCGTTTTCATTCCCTTCTATGAAGCCCCCTGTATTAAAGGGCCTGGGAGGCAAACTATGCATTTGTCAGTCTTCCCAGCAGGAAGGTGTTATGTGTGATATACATTCCACCAATGAGATAGTCTCTTGGGAGATCTGGAAGATGGAGGTGAGACAGAGAGCACCTCCTACTGCTGTGGGGACTGGCCAGTACAGTAAACCCACGTTGGTCTCTGTGGCCAGCGGGATCCTCATCTGAGGCTCTGGTCACCAGCTCCAGGAGCTTGAGATGGTGGCATCAGTGATGATAACAGGCACACACTGCTTCATGGCCACTGGATTTGAGCTACAGTCATGTTAACCTGAACTAACTTCTCTTAACTCTCTGAAGGATCCCATAAGGTCTTAATTCCCTGTATTAGATTTTTTTTGACTGAATGGTTTCTGTTTCTCATGGATCTCTGACTGGTACATTGAGTCACATCAAGAGTTTAATTTAACTCAGTTTTTCTCTAATAAAAATTGTATCTGATAACATAATTCTTAACCAAAATATTTTAGTCTAGTTACCCTGCTGCTTAATTTACATTTCAAGCACTCAATTCACATTTCAGGTGCTTATTTGATGTTTTTTAAATGAATGAATATTATCAGATCACCTTCTCAATTACCCGTTTCATAAGATAATGACATTCCTCTGGGCATAAATTCAACTTCCAGGCCAGTCTAATATAAGATTCCAATTATTCAGGTGTCTATAATCAATATAAAATCCTTTTGAACTTTATATAATCTAAGCATGCATATAATAACATAGCATAATTTTAGGTAACTTAAAAGCCAGTGTTGCCACGGGAGCAACCAAAGTTTTATTCATCATCTACCCAGTTGTAGAATTTAGATCCTCCTTAAGTTACTTCTCAAGAATATTTAGTTAAATAAAATGACCCTCCTTAAACTCACTTTTCATCAAAATCTGAAAACACCGAATTACAAATTCAGGAAGAATTTCACTTACATCTACAATCAAGGTACCAGCCTTAAATTATTCATTGGCTAGTTCTTCTTTTGTTAGCTCTCTTCTTCACATGAAATTTTTAGATTATGGGGCGCCTGGGTGGCTCAGTGGGTTAAAGCCTCTGCCTTCAGCTCAGGTCATGATCCCAGGGTCCTGGAATCGAGCCCCGCATCCGGCTCTCTGCTCAACGGGGAGCCTGCCTCTTCCTCTCTCTCTGCCTGCCTCTCTGTCTACTTGTGATCTCTGTCTGTCAGATAAATAAATAAAATCTTTTTTAAAAAATTTAGATTATGTTGAATATGATTATTTCCTCTTTAAATATGTTCAACCCTCATTATTAATAATCTTATAATCTGACTTAACCATACTTTAAAGGTTCAGATTGCAGAAAAACAAATTTTAGAAAACTTGGCACCAAAGGAAACATTTATCAGGTCTGTGACTATGTTATAACTTTCTCAATTTTGGAAATACAGTGGATACACAAAAGGAAACAAATGAGGGGAGTTGATGAATTGAATACTGCTAACCCATGACCCAACTAGTGTGAGTAACAGTATCATTTGCTCAGATCTGTTTTCCTTCCGAAACCATGAGACTGAGCAGAGTAAAGCACTCCTGACTCCAGCACTGAAGGCAGAGTCTTATCTATTGGATGCAGTGGTTCCCAGAGTAGACTCAAGACAGACTTCTGACCTATTCTATTCACCTTGGAATTAGACAATCGGGTTTTCTCAAGACCAAGGGCCATTAGAGGCTTTATGAAAAGGTTTTATGAAGGCCATTAGAGGTTTTAGACAGTTGGGAATAAGCTCTTCTTGAAATGATGCTAGTTACCTGGCAGGTGCTGAGCACCATAGTTTGATGACCCCCAAGGAAAGGACATGACCTTATCAGGGTAACCAGAAAAGTATGCAGTAATCATTTGGTGCATTTTTACATCTCTGCTCTTCACAGAGAGGGGAAGCATTATATTGGGCAGTATGCTCAGCATCCTTTATTAGAAATAAACTGAACTTTTACCTTTAAAATATCTGTACTCTTCTGTAGCCAGCAATCCCATCTTCATGATAGCTCTCATCCTTCCTAAAGCATCTTTGTAGTTTTTTGGAGGAACCCTCATGATAATATATCACATGTGCTTCTGCTGTGTCTGCTGCTAACAGCTTTGTGAAGACACTGTTCCTCCCAAGACAACTGACTGCCACCCACAGGTGACCCACTTGGTTCTCAGCCAGAATTTCACGGGAATAAAAGAAGATGACCTTTACCCAGTTTGGTGCAGGATTTAGTCACCTGGACCCAGAAGATTCTCTACTTTCATTTAAAGTTTTCCCATGGTCTATATAAATATAAGAACTTCACCTGCTATAAAAAACCAAAAAATCCCAAAGTTATTATATTTACACAGACCATGTAAATCCAAATGTAAAAATTGAAAAACACATAGATTTTTGGATTGAACGTATCCCCCCACCAAAGATATGAAGTCCTGACCCCAGCCCCTGGGTGGCTCAGTGGGTTAAAGCCTCTACCTTCAGCTCAGGTCATGATCCCAGCATCCTGGGATCGAGCCCCACATTGGGCTCTCTGCTCAGTGGGGAGCCTGCTTCCCTTCCTCTCTCTCTGCCTGCCTCTCTGCCTACTTGTGATCTGTCTGTCAAATAAGTAAATAAAACCTTTAAAAATAAAAAAAATAAAAAACCAAGCCCCTAAAGAATCAGATGCCACCCCTTCCTTCCGTTGTCCTTACATAAGAGAATCCCCTGTTACAGTTTTTTCCTCTCAAAATCTGTATCTTCTAATTCCTTGTTTTAAGATTATTTGTGTTTGTTCCTTCTAGTACTGATAGCTGATGGGTAACTTAGAAGACAAAGACCAATCTTGCTTTTTTCATGAATTTGAGATTCGTTTTAATCTCTGAGAAGTTGATTGCTTTAGTTTGGCTTTACTGTAGGCTTTACCTTCCTGCAGCAAACATTTGTCATATTTGGTGATCCGCTATCTGGATCTTTCCTCTTCCTCTTGGCACTGTGATCATTCTTTTGAGAAAATTCCCAACTGACTACAGTTTTTACAAGAAAATAATTCCAACTTTCTCCCACTGCAGCCTCCTACTTCATAAGCTGAGGGTGGCAGATTCTTCTTCAGTTCACTCTTGGCACAGTCAGGTTCCTAAATTCAATCAGACATCCATTCCTGAGATGGTTGAAGTCAGACTAATCATGGGGTGGGGGCAGACCAGAGGTCAGACTGTTCCTGTGGCATGACCTTGGCTGAAATTCTGCCTGCTCTTCCCCCAGAGGACCCTGATTCCCATCCATTTTCCTAGCCCAGTCCTCCAGTCTCCCATTTATTATGTCACTTCCCAATATCTTCACAGTAAATTCTTATTTGCTCTACATACTCTAGATTGGAGAAATCAAAACACATAGATTTTTGGATTGAACATATCCCCCACCCCTAAAGATATGAAGTTCTGACCCCCAGTACCTATGAATATGACCTTATTTGAAAACAGTCTTTGGAGTAATCAAGATAAGGTGAAGTCATACTGGAGTTGGGCAGGCCCTTAATCCAGGATGCATTGTGTTCTTAGAGAAGAAGAGAGGCACACACAAAGAGAAAACACTGTGTGAAGACCCAGGGACAAGAGTCTTCTGTGAAGACACTGAGACAAGAGGGTCCTTGAAGTGCTGCTGCTGCAAGTCAGGGACCGCCAAAGACAGCTGACAAATCACCAAAGATAGGAAACGCCACGGAAAGATCTCCCTTCAAGGTTTCAGAGGGAGGGTGGCCCTGTCAACATCTTGATCTCAAGATTCCTGGGCTTCGGAATTACGATAGTGTATACTGAGGTCTGTTTGTGGTACTTTTTTACAGCCTAGAAAATATATAATTTCAATTCTCACTAATGACAATTATGTGCCATTAGTTCTAGTATTCGCTCAAGAAACTCATCATATTTCTATAGCACATAAATACTTTCCTAGAGAACTGGTCATATAATATTTTTCACCTGTTTCACCCCAAATTTTGCATACAGTAAGCCTCTAAATAATCCAATTAATACATGCAAATGAACAGCAAGCATTGGGCAGAGTGGGATTACCCTAAGTGTTTTCTGTCTTACCCTCTTCTCCCCAACACTTTCCTCATCTTCTTATCTACTCACGAATAAAATGTTCCTCATACCATCAACAGGACACTTTCTGAATGGTCTATAAATATTTACTAAAATAAAATAGCTCAAGCCTCTGACAAACCAAGAGTTGCATATTATACAACAGCACAGGAGTTTTGGGAGATCTGGATTTTCACCATGACAACACTATCACCAACCCCGAAATGTTTATAAATAAGGAATGCAGGTGTGACATTTCTTTAGTTCTAGTCATATGCAATGTACTGTGAATGATTAAGAACACTAAAAGGGAAGTATATTAAAACAAAAGGACAAAGAGATATTCATAACATGAGACCATCCAGAAGGAGCTTAAATAGTACATGCAACTCTCTTATCAGCTGACCAGACAACAATCATATAATTAAAGTAGCCAATGATTAGCTTTTTAAACTTCTTTGAAGTTTTGTTATATTTTATTTGACAAAGTCCTATCTGACTGCAGAATACTAAGCAAACAAAAATGAGTGTTGTAAGTATTATGTTGGCATTTTTATTCGATACTGAGCTTTTCATTATATATTATTTCCTCAGTCATATCAAAATTCCTTGAATTTCTTTCTGATACTGTTATTTGATTTAGCAACTGGATAAAAGCAGCTGAAAGCATTTCTTGGTCTTAAATTAGAGTTGGCCATGACAAATGTTCTGACAAGAATATAGGATGAATCCCACACATTTATCACAGCATCTGGGCCATGTTTGTTTCTGTAGGACAGAGGAGAGGGTAGGAAGAATTCTTATGTTGGTAAACTAGAAGTCTAAGAATTACACTTGCCATCTGGGACTGCGTTGATGAGAATACCAGTCTATTCTTCCCACTTAATTACCAAAATGAATTATTGTCATGCAAAGACAATGATCTTGGTGATCAAGACTTAATTAAAGCCAGTAAGACTAAATACTTTCATTTAAATGTAGTTGTATTTTATTTCTGTAGCATTGAACAGGCTTCCTGAGTCCTTGAGAAAAAAAAAAAATTCATGCACCCATTTAGCCTATACAAACAAGAAGAAGTTACATAAACCCAACATAATTAAAGCAATTTATATAGGCCATAAAATTCATGATGTTTTACAGTCAACTTGTAAGTAAAGATGGCAACTAACAGAAATAACTTCTCCCAGCAAAAACACTTATGTGGTTTGCAGAGTTCCAAAATACCAATCTTTAAATATGTACTATTTCACCAAAGTGCCAAAAGAAGAATAGCAAACTAAATAGAGTAAAATATGGCCTCAATTTAAAGATTTGGTAAGGAACTAAAATGAAGACCTAGTTTTATATGTGCTGTTATAAAGAATCAACTCACTTTCTCCAGCATTATAATTTCATTAACTCCATTAGGGAATCCAATTTCAAATAAAAAAACCAGGGTTCACCCAAAACTATTGGGCAATTAACTCAAGGATAATACATCCAGTATGAAATCTTCTGAGTTCCAGAAATACTCAGATTTTTCCACTGCAGAATCTTCCCGTTTTTTAGTAATAGAAATAGTGTGTTTTTAAGGGCAGATGGGCAACCAAGAAGCATGCTTAGTGTCTGCCTGAGGTCATAGGCAGAACACGGACTCTCAAGTGCTACCTCTTGGGAAATAGCATAAATTAAATTTCTGCCTATTAGCCAACTATCTGAGTAAACCGTAGCACAGAGACCCACACTTGTGGTCCTGTATTGAGCAGATGTCCATCAGCAATTTTTCAGGGCATGTGTTCTCAGGTCCCCAAACTTGCTTTTATAGAATTATTACAACAGTAAACATTTGCCCTGGGCACCAACTTGACACAATTCTTTTTGAAAAGAGTTTCACTGGAGCAGTGAAGAGAAGAGAGAAGTATGATTCTTGTCTAATAGACTTCTTTGGTAGCTCAGCTGGAATGATATGGATAAAAAGTAGTGGTAGCTGCAACCAATTTCTGATCTGCATCCCCAAACAGAATAACCAGCTGCTTTTTAGAATTGAGTCTCCAAAACATTTTTATTAGCTGTACGCTCTCTAACACGAGTTGTAAGAATACTAATCATCTTAATGTTCACAGTAATTTATTTTAACCCAAGAATCTTCATCTCTGGAAAGCCACCCCTACCTCTGCAGAAGGGAGTGGTCCCCAGGTCATTTGGAGGAAAACACTTAGCCAGGAGTCTACACAAGTAAGCACATACAGATTTGATTCTGGGATAAAGGAAGGAAGGCCTGGCTGTAGTGGACATGAGATTAAATTCCAGAGGAACTATATCAAAAAGGGGACATTTTCAAAACAGCCATCCCAAAGCCAGTTTTTAAATCTCTAGTCTTCAAACCACCCGTGATACACATTTTTTTTTTAATCTAGAAAGGTGTCATTTCAATGCTAAAAGCTGCTTTCCCAATGCCTCTTCACAGTTCTTCCCTCTCAGAGTGAAAATATTCTGTCCTGATGAACTCGGAGAGGAAGAAGTGAGCAAAACCCAGGAGCCACTTTAGGGCAATTTATATCTGCCTTGACAATTGGTTTACCAGTTTGCTACTTTCTAGAAGCAGATGAAATGCTGCAGGCGTCTATGGTCTGAGCATCCCTCTCAGACATTCTGGCCCTATGGTGTACTTAGATTTAGAGCTGAGTCAGAGATCTCAGATGCTTTCTCCTGATGGGAATATATTAGAAATGGAATGTTGCTATTGCCATCTTGGGAAGGAGAACCGGGCTTACAGGCAGAAAATCCATCTATCTTCTTCCCACCCAGAGCCAGCATCCTGTCCCTTCTGTTCCCTCAAATAGGCGGCGGTGGGGGGAGTGCACTTCCTTAAAACTGCTCTTGATCTTAGAGGAAAGGATGGACTTACTTGGTAAACAGTGTGTGACACACTTTGAAGAAACGATTTAGGAAATATGCTAGCAAAAAATATATCAGAAATAGCACATATTCTGCACAGCCTCAGCTGTGGGACGGAGATCAGTCACGACTCTCAGACACATTTTCCTTAAGTCACACATCGTATGAAAACAGACAGCCCAAAAGGGCAGAGCGATTTGGGTACAGATGCCAATTTCAGAGAAATACATGGATGAGATTTAATGAAATATCTGCTAAAACTCTCAGGCCTCCACAGAAGAACTTAAAGGCTACAATTAGCCAAAACGCATGACATAGAAAACATAGTAACAGTGTGGCAGGAACACAGGCGCATGGCTCAGGTCATCCTTCAAGAGAGAACCCACCACAAAGAGCTGGTGAACTGACAGAATCAGATCGGCCTCTTCCGGATGCCACTTCCGCACCCGGAGGCCACGCCTCCCAGGCTGCTCCCAGCCAATAGCTGAGCCTGGCGCGGAGGGCTCGGAACACCAGCGATTTCTGCCCGAACCTGGACAGCTTTTGCTTTAGGCAGCGCCTGGGCCTCAGGACACTTTCTGGAAGTGGCAGTGCACTCTTTGACTCTTCTAACATACTCACTCTTTCTTCCCCTCTCTTTCCACCTGAGTGGGGCATGCAGTACTTTCTACAGGCTCTCCCTACCTCTTTAACTTTCACAGCGCCCCCCACCGCCAGCCCCAGTAAATCTCTTGCACCTTTAATTCTGTCAGGATATTAACCTTAAGAAGAAAACTGTCAGTTATTTTATCAGAAAAAAATGGGTTTCTTTGGGAATAGCAGAGAACTGCAGAGAATTGGCAAGCGAGCTAGGGCAAAACCATAGGCACCCCAGAGAACAAAGGAGAGGATAGCTATTTTACAGAGGAAAGGGGGAAGCTTGGAGGGGCTGTTATAAACAAAAGGTCCATGGAGTAACTGGAAGTTCAAAGTATAGTGACTTTTCATTGGCTGAGTTGTGACAGTCTCTCACTGGCCGGGGGCCGTTACTGGGGGGCGGGGGAGGCTTTCTTCTTCCTGCTGGGGTAGTCTCTTCCTGTTAGTGTCTGCAGTTGACAGTGAGTGGTAGGATACGAGTGTTCTCCCTGTTAGCCTCTCAACTACCTTAAATGAGGCTTCTTTTTACTAAATTTCACAGTAGCCACGTACTAGAGGACCTGAACTGATATCAACAAATATATAAATTAATATGGTTCTGGTTTATCTTGCTGGAAGATGAAAATATAAATGAATGTTGTTAACCATGTAGAGAACAAATCATCCTCTCTTCCCTCTACAGAAGCATATACTATTTCCAAAGTCTAATTTCTTTTCTAAAGTGTTGCTTTCTGGGATGCCTGGGTGGCTCAGTTAGTTAAGCATCTGCCTTCAGCTCAGGTCATGATCTCTGAGATCATGTTCTGGGATCAGTCCCCCATCCAGCTCCCGGCTGGTGGGGTGGGGGGGGAGTCTGAGGTGGGGGGACCCTGGTGGTGGGGAGCCTGCTTCTCCCTCTCCTCCCCGCTTATGCTCTCTCTTGCTATCTCTGTCTCTGTCTCTCTCTCTCTCTCAAATAAATAAAATCTTTTAAAAAAAAAAAAAGTGTTGCTTTCCCATAACTATTCCAAATAGAACCTTGCCTTTTCCTGGTCTTCCCACAGGACCCATTGCTCTCTAGCTCAAAGTAAAATATGTTCTATTGGTATTGATACAGAAGTTATATGCATGGGGATCAAATTGGCTTCTTCTAATAGACTTTGGCATTATCCAGGAATAGGTATTCCTTAAAAATAGCTATTCACACTATATACTTATAATTCTAAA